>JARJCP010000187.1:0-142555 GCA_029281795.1 Mycena crocata
AGGGGAGATAGGACGAGATAGATAGTGAAACATAAGTACGAGAGGTTATCCTGGAGAACAACGGAGCATGAGATAAGATATGTAAGTAGGATAGCATACATAGGAGAGCCGCGTAGACGGACATAAGATGGAAGGTACAGTATAAAATATGGTCCGGTGGTAATTCTTTCGACTATGCTCATGTCCTCGAAAATCGAGTCGATCCTGTGCGGCGGCGGCGAGGGAAACGGTCGAGTATGTGCGGAATGGTGGAGGACGTATGTACCGCCCACAAGGCCGCCCACATCAATCGAACGATCGGATGCTCGTGTTGATCCAGCCCGCACATCCTCGCCCCCGCCCTCCCTTATAGTCTCCGGCTGATCCCGGCCATGAATCCTTCCCCAAAGACCCGCAATCCCGCCTTTCTCGCCTCTATCTTTACTCCCACTCCGCTCCAATGACCCGCGTTCAATCGAGCCTGACGGCCGACGCTCCATCGAGCCACGTTCACGTGAACGACTCATATTCCCAACCCCACCACGGCCCGTGCTCTCATATGCGCCGGGGTGGTGTGCGACAGCATCAGGAGGAGGAGCTGGCGCGGAGGTCAAATTCGCCAACCCACCTCTTCCCGTCGAATGCCTACGTCAAACACAACTCAATGAGCTTAATGTTAACAGCAAAATAAATGAATGGAGACGTACACTCCATCCACCGGCGCCTGCCCGCTCCGCCCGCGCTCATATGCAGGTGGTGGGCCCGGCGCGATGTTCCCAGCTCCTCCGCGGCCGCTCGAATGTACTGGCTGTGCGTTCGTATTCGCGGCATTGAACGCCAGCGGCTCGCTCGAAAGTGGCGAGCCAGGGCCACGCGATCTTGACCGACTCCCCGCCATATTCCCCACCCCGCCCCGCCCGGTCGAAAAGAGACCGTCTCTGGCGGCCTCCGCCGCCCGAATCCGTTCCGCTTCACCAACCGCGTCGTGCGTATCGCGCGAAGGCGAGCGGAAGTTACCCGCGCCGCCGCGGCCGGTAGAACGGGGCTCGGGAGACGGGGTAACAGCGGGCTCACGGCCACGGGTGTTAGAGAAGTCGTCCGGGCCCGTGAGCGGGCGGTCTCGTGAAGTAGAAGGCGGACGGATGTTACCGAGGCCGCCGCGTCCCGAGGAGGTCTGTGGGTCACATTGGGTGTAAGTGGATGCGTCGATTCAGTTATGTATATCCGTCGGAAAGAGGAATGGCAAGAGTGAAAGAAGAAAAGAAAGAACAAGTCAGCAAAAGATCCACTTCGAAATGCAAAGAGACGCACCAGGGGTTCGCGGCCTCGCGATGTCGAGCGATCTGCGCTAGTGCTAGTCATCTTCTCTCTCTCTGCTTTCTCTGTTCTTTGCTTTCTTGATGCTAGATGGCCTGTATGTGTTTGAATCGACAATGAGGGAGACGAGAAGCTCGTTTGTTGGATGGAGGAAGAGACGGAGAAGATGAAGGTTGGGAAGAGGAGTTGTTTTTATCGCCGATGCCGTCAGTAGCCGTCGGCGTTTCGGAGCGGCGGTTCTGATGAGGATATACAAGACACGGGCGGACCCTACATTAGATGTACGGCACATTAGATGTAGAGACGGCACATTCACATCAATGGACCGTGTTTCAACCAGACCCGGCACTTACCAATTTCAGAATGTGCCGCCCTTGGCGAATGGCGTAAACCGGAACAATCCACGTGTCAGCAGTACCGCCACTTGACCGCCACTCTTCCTTCCTTTCCACTACCATCCCCACCGAAATCCCGCCCGCCAGCGTGTCAGAATGGCGGCATCGCGCCCAAACCACACCGCCGCCGACCAACACTACTTGGATGGCATCTCCACTGGGAAGCTGCGGGAATTCCGGAATTATGTATGTCGCGTCGCGTCGCATCGCGTCACTGTCTGACATTCCACATCCCAGATGTACAGCGCGGCGTATATCAAGGACAACGCCGCGGAATTCCTTGACCATAACTGGATTGTTATTCCCGTTCTCAGGGAATTCCTCGCCCGGAACAATCCCGATACGCCTGTCGCGTCTTCGATGGCTGCTTCTACTTCCATTCGCGTGAAAATCGAGGATTCGGGCCGCAGTCTGCCGCCGCCAAACGCTCCGACCGTTGCTGTGAAGACCGAAGCACCAGTCCCATCAATCAGTGCTTCTTCGGCCGTCCCCCGAGTCCTTGTATTATACGAAGGCGGCCAGGAAGTATTGGAACTGCTATCCGATTCGGATGCCGATGATGGGGATTCTGATATTCAGGAGATCTCGGAGGCGCTTATCCGGGGGGCTTCTCGTTCCTCAAGTGTCCCTGCGCTGGAGGAGATGGGTGAGTAATTCATTTTCAAGCGGTTACAATCTAACCTAAATTTATTTCCGAGACCTCGATGAACCTGACGACGTGGGTCAGGTTTTACAACGTCTTGGATCCAGCGAAGCGAGTGGTATGTTCTTTTTTTTTTTTTTTTTTTTTGCTGAGCGATTACAGCTTCACTGAACATCATACACAGATTCCGAGGATTCTGAGGACGATCTCGTTGAGTCCGCGACCCAGTGGCAAGATCCCATCACGTCGTATGTGCGCACCGGCAACTTCAACATCACGCGAAAACTCCACAACGTCAAACACATCGAATATCTTGATGAGCTCGCCTCCGTTTACCCCGTTCATCTTGATTCGACCGTGATTGTTGTAGATCTCAATGATCCAAAATTCAGTCTTCGGGACCGGAAAACAGGCGAGATCTATACACCCGACTTTTTGATCACCAATGCAGTCTGTTCGATATCCCATCTTTCCCATCTGGACTCTAAATACCTCGTTAGGACAACGATTCTTGGGAGAATCGCGGCAGCGGTTCGGGCAGTTCCAAAGCGATGGTCACATTTGTGCCCGGAGAACCCGCAATTCTTTGCCGCCGAGCGCACTACAAATGTAGAGGTGCTTTCGGCTGTGAATTGATTGATCAGTCGCTTTTAGGCGGTGTTCGCTATGAGTTGGACCCCACTACAATGGTATAGTTGTATTTTTGAGGCCGTTTTCAACCATATGATATCTTCTTTTCACAGCGCCATCAACCAAACTGCTGCTTGACGGTAAAACCCCGGCCGCATTTCTACCTGCACTCGCCTCTAAGCGGGTAAAGAGGGAGATCGTGCATAAGGTGAAGACCCAGCATTTTCCGTCTGGGCTCGGTCTCGCTGGTGAGTGAAATGTATTGATGAGGAGATGGTGCATTTACTTCCTTTGTTTCAGGCGCTTTTGAACTGTATCTTAATCATCTCACGAAACCATTGCCGGAACGTTATATCCATAGCTACCTTACGACGCCAGACGGCGGCATCTGCATCCTTACATTTGTTCCATACCTTCTAAAACTCCTCGATGATCCTGGGGTCGTTGCGTTCGATGATGATACAACTTACAAGCGCGTGGAGGGTGTCATGAACGAATGGGAGCTCACTTTATTCGTTCAAGCGGTATTGCGTGGTAAGCAGGTTCTTATTCGTCTATTATGGAGCTCATTTCGACCTAGCTGCCTCTGTTGTTCGCGCGTACATCAATCGCGCGAGCACTGACTTTTTCGAGCTCATCTTTGATGAACTTCAGCGCATCAAACTCCAGGTCACTGGCAAACCCATTGCGCTCAAGGCCTTCGTTCCGGGTGGTAATCTACTTGTGATGAATGCTGATATGGATGGGGCGCAGATCATAGGCATTTGCCGGTCCGTTATGAAGTACAACGTGCCCGAATATAGCGGCATTCCCAACGACACGCCGCCCGAGCAAATTGCTCCACTTTTTGTCAAAATTTGCTGGAGGCATTCGAAGGAGTAAATTTAATTTCGCTCCACGACGCCTCCAAGACTGATCCACCCTCAGGCCCGTTCACGACTTCAAATCACTTGTGACTCCTGAGCAGCATAAACGGCTCGGCGATTTTGTGTACCTTGAGTCACCGGAGGCTCTGGCTAGGTATACTCGTTTCATCAACTGCCTGGGCATCAAGAAAATCAAGGGTCAGTGTCCATGTATTGCGCTCGAATTGTTGCTGACATATCTCCGATGTATCCGTGCAGATTGGTGGGACCACAAAGGAATGCATGCGTACCTTATTCCATGTCTTGTGAAGTCCCAGTCGCGCATTCCTGCCGACGTTTGGGACCGCACGCCGTCGACAACGAACACCAACGAAGCCCAACATCATTGGACAAACTCTCTCACTGGAATCAAGCTGACCTGCGTCGAGGCAATCGAAAGGTATGTAACTCAATTTGAATTTCGCGGTGCTCGAACAAGTACCCAGCGCGCGTGTCGTCGACCAGAACACTGCAGCCGAGATTGAAACTTCGATGCAGACAGGTATCCTCACTAACGCTAACAACGAGGTTGCGACTCGCATGGCCCGCAACATGCAACGCCAGTCTGCTGTCGCGCGCAGGTCTCGCGAGTCGCAGGCCAAGAGCGAGGAAGAGAAGCTCATCGCCGCCGAGCTGGCAGTAATCAAGGAGGGACAACAGAAATCTAGAGCACGAACTAAGGATCTTAACGCGCAGCTGAAGGCCGTTAAGAGCTCATCCAAAAAAGGTAAGTCTACCTCGGGCGCTATACTCTCTGCGAGTTCAAGCGGGCGCGTCAAATCTGGTAAGCCTCCTCTACTTATTAATTCCTCTGCAGCATCGATAATGATTTTTCCTTGTTTCGAAGCCCCGACGAGGAAGCAGAAAACACCTGCAGCACTGGTGGTTATCTCCGATCCACAGGAAATGGAAACAGTAAATCTTCAGACAGGTAAGTTGCTTGTGAACACAATTGTTGTGTTGATTTCAACTCTTCTAGATGCTCTGTGGACCAATACATGCGATTCTCAGGGAACCGTGACGGAAATGGCCTCTGTTCAATCAGGTAATCCCCTTCGTAAATCCTTGTGGAATCTATTGATCGTTCCTGCACCAGATACATCGACGATTAACATGTCCGAGTCACAGGGCACCACTTTCATTCAGCCAGGTGAATCCATTCATTGTGGACACATTTTTGCATTCATTGAATTTTCATCCCAGATGATTCCTCAGATGTGCTCGCTGCCTGGATGCACACTGTTTCCGGTACTGCTGTTCTCCCCGGCGTTGATACACCTCAGTCGCAGCTAGTCGGGGCATCCGCCGCTATACCGTTCTCTCCTCAATACGGTCTGTGCATTTGTACGGGATTACTACATGCCGCTCATCAGCAATTTAGGTCCTACTTATGGATTCAATTCCGACTTCTGCATGAACTCAACAACTTCTTACGGACTCGATCCTGAGTTCTACGCACCCGCATTGATGACCCCAGCGTCTCAAATATCCGAACAATTGCCGGCCTTCGCTCCAACATCGGACGACGGCCTATTCAACTTCACCGACGCGGAACTGGCCGTGTTCCTCGGCCTTGGTTCAGATTCCAACTCGGCTTCAACGTCGGAGGCATTTGCATCATCTTCTCACTATCCTATCGGTGACAGTTCCTTCAATTTCGACTCGTCCCTTCCTCTACTCCCTCCGCCACCTCCCGAATCTCCGCCGGATGACCAGGTGTCCGTGCTGGAACCTTTGCGTGCACCCACTCCGCCCCGATCTCGACGATCCCGACTCGATGGGCTTGAACCTGCAAATATTCTCGCCGCAGGATCTTCGCGCTCCCGAGGTGCAAGCACGCGCAAACGCGACGCCGAGGACCAGCAGTCTAAGCAAGCCAAGAAACGCAAAACATGCGGCGTAGGTGTTCTTCGTTTAGGTTACCATGCACTTGGAACTCACCCAACTTCTCAGGATCAAGTTTAGGTAGTGGATAAATTACTTAGAGACTCTGCATAGCGCAAAATATAATTATTTCTACCCATTGAGCTTTGTAAGTTGACCTACGCCAAGCATTGGAATGTGCCGCCGATGAGCCCAATCCCGGCACATAGGTTACGGATGTGCCGTGTGTGAGTTGATGTGCCGCCTGTGATCCGAATGTGCCGGCCCTGCGAATGGGTGGTCCGCCCGTGTCTTGTCTATCCCGGGTTCTGATTCAGGACGGGAGGCCGATGAGTCCGTTTCGAAGGCTTTCTTTCCTTCCTCATCGACGTCGCTTTTGGTTTCTTCTTGCTTGCTTCCTCCCTCGAGCAAAGTCGCAGCTTATGTAACTGCTTTCCAGTTAACGATGA
The DNA here is from genome assembly GCA_029281795.1 of Mycena crocata. Taxonomy (NCBI): domain Eukaryota; kingdom Fungi; phylum Basidiomycota; class Agaricomycetes; order Agaricales; family Mycenaceae; genus Mycena; species Mycena crocata. Next base: position 6,203 of record JARJCP010000187.1, read on the forward strand.
TTTTCGGGCGCAACATCCAAAGACCACTGGTGACTGCAGCCACGTTCGCTCGTCTCAGACTCAGGCTGAAGCACTGCCCGGACTCTCCCGAGCTTTCCAAAACAGACTAAAACTACCTGCGCTGCCGTTGGCCGCTTCCACCGCTGAGGCTGTTCATCTGCTGGCAGTGCCGTCCGTGCCAGCGTTCATGGTCACTGGTGATGCGTGTCAATCCGCCTCAGGCTAATCGGCCCGGCGCCGTATCTAGTACTCATTCCCGTCCAGGCACAGCATGAAAGTTGAGTGCCCTGCGTAGGAACGTGCATTCGTGATTCACTGGTACGCAGAGGTACTATGTCACTCCGTTTGCCGTGACTTATTGTCCATTTTTAGTTTTCGTAATATCACTATGACGCTCCACTCACTCAATTCTCCGTCTCACCCTCACTATCCCGATGTTAATTCCGGCGGAAGATCGGGGGTGTGTACGGCTCCGCAGGTATGCGACCAAGGGCCAGAGGCGAAAGGTCCGCACTCCAGTACCGCACTCCATCGTGATACGTGTCAATCCGCCTCGTCGGCCCGGCATGCTATGGGCTAAGTACTGGCGCCCGGGGACAGCGCAAATTGAGCGCAAAATGGACAAAGTGAGTTGTTAGCGAGAGGTGAACGTGTGCTCATTCTTGGGCGATCAGTACTGGCTACTTTCCAAGAAGAGCAAATGTATCTTGTGAGTGGCCGTAGGTTTCCCTGGACTACTCGCGCTGGGCGTAAGCAGTCCATTCTCTCTTCTCCTGGTTGGTTGGTTCGATCCAGGGCGAATACCGTCGCATATAGCTACGAATACGGTCCAGAGGCGGATGGTCGGCGCCTGCGATACGTGGACGACACCAATAACGCGTTTTGCAGGAGGCGCTCGTTCCATTCGAGCCTGGGTCATCAACGCGCCGGTGCTTATAATTTTATTAATTAACCCAAGTCTACACAGAACTCATCTTTTTTTCGTTCTAGTTTCTACTTGAGGGATGTCTTCGCCCCGGCGTAACATATATTCCCGATGCCCCAATCTGCTCAAATCCTTGCGGTCGTTGCAGTTTTTATGCCCGAGTCCGCTGCGGCTCGGTCATCGCGCATGTTCAGATCTCACGTTTTCGTTCCCGTTCGCCGCAGGTGCAACCTTTTCTCAAAGTATCGATTCTTTCGTTACTCTCCCGTGCTCACTCGAACTTTCTCGAGGATTCATTTTCACTTCTCCGATGCTCAATCCACGGCAGGCCATTCCTTCCCTGCTCGCTGGCGAATCTGTATCCGCCGATCTGCACTTCCCATTGGCTGCACCTTGCTTGCATCATACAATTCAAGTTCATCGAATACCGCCGATGACTCACCCGACCGTCAGCGAATATCGACACGGCGCTGTGCTCCCATTTTTGTCTCACTCTCTGCTCTCGATGTCCGCATCTCGCCCCACCGTCCTTCCGCTTTACATCTTTCGAAGACAAACGATAAACTCTATCGGGGCCGTATCTTCCACTATCGACCGCGTCTACGAACACGCAAATGCAAGAATAAGGCCCAGTGGCAGATGGTCCGCACCTGCGACACTTGTATTGTCGAGGATTTCTGCAGGATGTGTCCGTTCGAACCGAGCCTGGGTCATCGAACGTGTTCGCAATGGTTTTTTATTGTCTCAAGTCTACTACTTTGTAGTGCTCAACCCTTTTCCATTCTAGGTTTTCACGTACGTATCAAGAATGTAATGATTCGCCAGCCAACGACTCGCATTTTCCCGCTCCAAATCTCTCCTCAAGGTCGCTATTGGTGCACATGCTCTATTCCGCTTTCAGTTGAGGGGACTCCCATGCTGGTCAGTTGGATTATCACAGTTATGCATATAGGCCTTTCTCGCTCTCGTTCGCAGGCTCAGCTTTGTCGATTACTCAATCTCCAGTGCTCAATCTATGGCCACCCTGCTCGGAAAGCTACATCCGCCGAAACGGAACTTGAAACTCGAGCCGCCGCCCGTTACCGTCATTTGCTGTAACTTTAGTCGAGTTCACCGAACACAGCCTGAATCCATCCCACCGTCCGCGACTGTCGGCCAGGCGTTCCGCTCTTGATTCCTCATTCTTGCTTCTTGCGCCCACCCTCCGCTACAGTACAATCGTTGATCTTACAAAGAGCAACGCACCGCGGACTGTCTCAGCCCCACCAGGGATCGCACTTTCATCTCGCTTCCGCCTTCCGCCCTAGGAACGACGGGAACATGTAGCTATGTGAACAAGGCCCGGAGGCGGAAGGTCCACATCTGCAACCTCTCGAGGGGAATGATTTCCGCCGGAGGCGCTCGTTAGAATCGAGCCTGATCCTCTGTAAATTTGACTCATTTTCGTTGCGCAGGTCTGCTTCGTTCTGGTTCCTTGTCAAGGGTATCTCTTCCACGACTAGAATTTGCAAGCCCTCATTCATCCGAAATGATCGTTGTCGAGGTACACGCTCTCTTCCGCTCGCTGCTTGACCAGGTGGTGATCGCACTTGTGACGACTTTCTCATTCTCGGCGCCTCAACCTCATACTTTTCTCCACTCCGTTCGTCCTTTCCTCTCGCCTCGTTTTCCCGATGAATCTAAGTTCCGGTGCTCGGTCTGCAATCTATCCTTTTCAGCCCGCAAACCTCCATCCACCGAAATGGAACTTGTTTATCCCCCGAACTGGAATTCCTATGCACTGCTTACCACTGCTTTGTGTTCTCAATTGTTCAGGCGGCCATGTATGTAGGCTACCTGGCATAGATCGCGACGGAGTCGGGCAGCTACGAAGTCTAATCAAAGCATGTGTGAATGATGGATGCACCGGGATGGCTCTGATTCCGGTGGCAGATTAATATCGAAGCGATGAGATGTAATCTCGGACGTGGACTTGGTAGATATAAGAAGAGCCCCCGCGACTCAGCCCGCACCTTTTGATCCCTATAGCAAAATGCCCCCTCAACCTACTTCGAGTCAGACTCGTTACAATAACATGATCATATGCTTCACTGGAGCGGTGAACACCCTCGAACTCCTTGCAGACAGCTTCAAGGTGGCTCCCTTCTTGGAGCCTATCTCAAACACCGCCCGTTCTTTGTTGTCCGCTATACAGGTAATCTATTCACAGATATCACCGCATATTGTAAATTATACTAACGTATTCATTGACAGGCTGTGAAGAACAACAAGGATGATTGTATTCAATTGATGGAGCAGACCCATGGGTTGCTCCATGCAGTTGTGTCTGTTCATCTCAAGTCCACAACAGGTCCAGAGTTACCTCCGAGCATGTTGAATCATCTTGGGAAATTTACAGAGCATGTGTTCTCAATCAATCATTCTGTGCCACAGTACTGATTACTGTGTAGAACATTGCACAAGCTCCATTCCTATGTGGAAGCCCAGCAGGCTCAAAGCCAGATTCGGCAGTTCTTCCGGAAAGGTGAAATGAAGACATTGTTAAAAGCCTGTCATGCAGGATTGCAAGAAGCTCTGGAGGTCTTCAAGGTATTGTGGTTTGTCAGAACATGTCATCCAGATGCACTAAAACTGTGTAGGTTCAGAACATCAACCTTCCCAGGAACATTGCAGATATCAAGGCATATGAAGAAGAAAGACATCAAGAAGTCCTTCAAATGATTGAGAATCTTTCCGATGCTAGTTCAGATACAGCATCTTCGGTATGTTGTCTGTTCCCCTGTGACAGCAGTTTTAACTGGCACACAGAGAATGTTCTCTACCTTACACAATAGGTATGGTCAAGTGAAATAAAATCTGTTTGTCTTATATTTTTTATAACTCCACCTCAATCTCTATGCTGCCATCGGAGCCCAAAATATTCCATGGTCGGGAATCTGAACTAGCAGATATTATAAACCTCTTCGGGGAAAAGTCCCCTAGGATAGCAATCCTCGGTCCTGGTGGCATGGGAAAGACCAGCCTTGCCAAGGCCGCTTTGCATCATGCTCAAATCCTGGCAAAATTCAACCAGCATCGTTATTTTGTGGCTTGTGACTCTGTGTCCACCAAAGCTGAACTTGTCTCCCTCATTGGGGTCCACCTGGGATTGAAACCCGGAAAGGATCTCACTAGTCCCATTATTCAGTTCCTTTCCCGCAATCCAGCTTCCCTCCTCATTCTGGATAATCTGGAGACAGTCTGGGATCCAATTGAAAGTCGCCGAGATGTTGAAGAGTTCTTGTCCTTGCTTACAGATGTAGAGCACATGGCATTGCTGGTAAAAGTGTATTGCTTGCATCTGTACTTATAACTAACAATCCATTAGATCACAATGCGAGGTGCAGAAAGACCAGGAAAAATTCACTGGACCCATCCTATGATCCCACAATTGAAGCCCTTGACTCAAGATGCTGCTCAACAAACATTCATTGAGATTGCAGATAATGAACACAACATTGGAGAGATTGATCAAGTCCTCCTCCTCACAGACAACATGCCACTCGCAATCAGTCTCCTCGCTCATCTTGCTGATTCTGAGGGTTGCCTCAGTGTTCTATCTCGGTGGGAAACAGAAACAACCTCTATCATCTCTGGTGGTTATGACAAGCAGTCAAATTTGGATTTGTCCATCTCTATCTCCCTCAGCAGCACCCAGATAAAATCCTCGCATGATGCTCAGGAGCTTCTGAACCTGTTGTCAATGCTTCCTAATGGTATCTCAGATACAGACCTCATACAAAGCAAACTCCCACTTGAGCATATATGGAGCTGCAGGTCAACATTGCTAGCCACCTCCCTAGCCTATCTTGATGAACAGAAACATATGAAGGTCCTAGTACCTGTCCGAGAGTATATGCAAAAGCTTCATCCCCCCAAGGCTCACATTGTTCAATCACTCCGGCATCATTTCCAGGAGCTACTTGAATTCTGGAATAAATATGATGGGACTTCATCACATTCTGGAATCCAGGCACATATCTCATCAAACTTGGCCAACATCCAAAATGTTCTTCACAGTGGGCTGCATTCAACCAATCCAAAACTTGTGAAAAATATTTACTGCATATGCTATTTGGCAAACTTCACTTATAGCTTGAACCAAGGATATCTTCCACTTCTGGAACAGGTACCTGGACTCCTTCACCTGTCTGCTGACCACAACCTGGAGGTTTATTTTATCAGTACCTTGTTGGGGTCTGGGCGGGTGCATCCAAGTCTCAATCCCCACCTTTTGATTGAACAAGCATTGGAGCATTTGCCTCATACTGATGATCCAGATATCAGATGTATGTATTTGAAATATTTTCGTCGCAAAACCTCATATATCAACCCAAATCCAATAGGTAGATTCTACAACGCTGCAGGATATTACTTCCGATTTCACAAGGATGATATGCCAACAGCAATAAACTATTACCAAACTGGACTGACTCTTGCAATATCGACTGGGAATATCAAAAGGCAGTCAGGTATCCTCAAAAGACAGTCAGGTATCCTGTCAGGATTGGCATTGGCAAAGTGGCAGCTGGGTGATTCTACTGCAGGTCAAATGCATGCATATGAGGCTCAGAGGCTGTCCAAAATTTGCGGAGATTTGTTCGGGGAAGCACAGGCACTGGCTGCTGAAGCTATATGCTGCTATGCACTTGGGAACTACAAGTATGCTCTGTCCCTATGCAGCAGAGGGAGGAATCTTCTGCATCTCTGTGGCCAGACTGGTGGACTCCTAGATTTCAGTCTTATGAGCAACCAAGCGGAAATCCACATTTTGAAATCAGAGTATACAGAGGCTCACAATATCTACCAACATGTACTTGATGATAATCCTGTGGACAGCAACCAATACTATCATGCAATAGCTTTACTTAATATTTCTCTGAATGCTGCGCCTATGGACATCTCAAATGAGCTAGTTCAAAGTCACATAGACAAAGCAAAATCTATATTCATCACTCTTGGTACACCACGATTAGTGGTCTGGTGTGATGCCATTATGGGAGATCTTAATCTAAGGGAGGGGAATTCAATGGAAGCCACCACCCTTTTTCAGGAATGCCTCAAAATATTTTGGTGCCAAGATGCAGAAATGGAGGCATACTGTTTGGAACAGCTTGCCAATGGAAATCATTGGAATTCCACATATTGGAAACCTTCTTGGGCAACAGTCTACCTTGCACATTCCCTCAAGAGAAAGCAAAACCTGGACATCCATAAATCCCTGCAATTTCTGGGAGATTTGTGTCTTGCTGCAGGTGATCAGGATACAGCAATAAGCTTGTTCACTGTTGCATTGGAAGGCTTCACACAGATGGATGTTCACCGCAGCAGGGCTGAGTGCATGCTATGTCTGGGCAATATTGCTGAACTCCACAAAGATTTTTCAAAAGCAGTAGAGCTGTGGACCACAGCCAGACCCTTGTTTGAGAGGTCCTCACAGAAAAAACAGCTTTCCCTGGTTGACAAAAAATTGGCAGATATTCGTGAAGCTACAAAACCATTTCTCAGTTCTATCGAACTTGGCAGTGAAGCTGAATCCAACACTCTTACTATGTTGGCAGCTACCAATGTACCAGGAGGGTAAACAGAGGATCAAAGTGCCAAGCATACAAGATATTCAGTTACAGTGCTTGTTTAATTCAATTCTACCTTGGTCCGCAGTTTTGGGCTCTTCCGAAAATATAGAATCATTAGACTACACTTTGTTTTGAGAAAACTTGTCGAGACTAGGTTTCAGTTCTACCAATAATCACAGCACATCTGAGTATGTAAAAGTTCAAGAAAAACACAAAACAAGTGCTGTTGTTCTGCAGGAACTGTTCTGGCAATGCTTGCACAGTATTGATACATATGTAGAATTCAATCAACAAACAATTGAATACAGTCCATGTAATCAACGGTCGAAAGCAGACAGCATTTTAACTTTTGGTGAGCCGGAATAAAAATCGTTGATGAATGAAGGAGGCAAATTTAAATGAGGACAGACTTACTGATCCACATGAAAAAGATGTACTATGACCCAGCCTGGAGTCGATGCAGGTTTCCTTTCTGCTAAATACCTAAGCAACTGACCTACCTCATAACAGAAGGCAGATGGCACGCCATGTCCGACTGGGTCTCCTTCCTCTTGTTCAGACCGTGAATCGTTCCTCCGCGTTTCGAGCATGCTCTATAAATTCAACCACGGCTTTGAATCAGTCTTCAGGGCTAAATCAATAATCACAGTGATTGATTCTACTCCGACAAAGTGGATGCCAATGCGCTGGTATAGTCTGCAGCAATCCGAAAATCACTGTTGAATTCCGGTGAGCGGATGGGGAAATCAGCACGAAGTGATGAGCGTTTGCAATCGGGCTGTCTCGTTGGAGAGGCTCGCGTTAGGGCAAACGGATGCCCTACGCTGAAATTACATTCAGCTTATATACAGGATACAAACTATCTAGAAGGTACTACAAGTGTCTGTGCAGTGGATCTATGAAGTCATACCAAAGAATATGCTGGAACAATCCAGGAATGTCCCGATGTAACGGCTAACCTCCAACAATCACCGGTTAAGAAGGAGGTGCCACACCATTGAAGCTGTAGGAGGTACCATAGGTAAAGACGGAACTGTCGAAAGCGAATCTGAATTAATAGAATGAAGCAACTATTCAAAGACCGTCCCAACCATCAAGTATATGTACACAGCTAGAGGTAATGTATCCACACTTTACGAGCACTTATGTAAGTAATGATCGTCCATTTAAAAACTTCAAATGGGGAATTTGAGAGTGTCGTGAAAAGTAAGTCTCCGATTTTTGGGCCGGACTTTTTAGTGGCTGTGTTGAAGCCCTCGTTGAACTTTCATTAGATTAGTTTGTAAGGGAAATAGTGGCGGTGAATCTGATGCCGATCATAGTTCCCCGTGCTCTATTGCGTGTGGGTTCGAATCCCAGCATGTCATTTTTTTTCCTCTTCCTCATTTCTTGTTTATTTATTTTCTCTTTCTTGTGTTTCATCCATTGTGATGAGATCTATTGTTCATAGAGGTTGTACACAGTACATGTCAATCTTTACTTTGCTGACAAATAGCTTGAACTTAGGTCTCTTTGTCAGCTGATCACAGAAAAACAACTCTCAAGTCCAAGGGGCTTCGAAGATAAGCAATTTCCTTATGGGGTTGAGGGAGGGAGGGGTCGGTGAGGGCCTGAAAATAATTTTTGGTACCATTTTTGAAAAGTTTTCTGTGGCCCAAATTCACGAAGAAAACAGTTTGAAAGAAATTTCGGATATTGTTTCAACATTTCCTGAATTGTTAAATCAGGTATCTTCCTAATAGACTACTTACTACAGCTTCCGCCAATTTCATTCGTGATCGGAAGGTGCTTCAGACCTTTGGTGAGTCTCAAGTATGTGCCAGCTTCTTGTTGGGAACAAGATTATTGATGTCAGAATCTCCCACCTACTCTGAAGTCGTTTTGGATGGATGAAGGAAAAATTTGTGCATTGTGCCGCGGCAGAATTAGTTGTCACAAGAATGGCAATTGGATGGCCGAAAGCTGAGATTCACAGGTTGAACCGTGGGAATATCGCTCGGCTACGCTGGGCCAAGCTCGGCCCGCTCGGCTAAGAGGGAGGGAAGGGTTGCCAACCCTCCGGAAAAAAAAATGGAAGGTATGTTGTAATTTTCGCATTTTCAAACCCCCTTGCTCAAGTCTTCATCAATTTGGAAATTTTCGAAAACCAGGTGGGACCAAGGTGGGACCGTGACATGAATACTTGGTCGAGATAGTACAGCATGCTAACCCATTCAATGCTCTCAGTTACTATTCAGTTGAGCTATGCACATATCCTATCCACTTCAATGATCTGTAGTCCTATCATAGATAGAGTCCAGATTTTTTCTGATGTCTTCTATTCCAATCGAGATAATTAGTTGCAGTCTGTCAAGAGCAACCAAAGTGTAAGGTTTTCACCACACAAGCTAGGGGCTGCCTTGTCCCGTGCTGTGCCACACCCAGTGAACTTACCTACAGTACTGTATTTGATCCCTCCACTACTGTCCTGGAGATTCAGAGGTTGTTGTGAATTCAGAGCGCACTTGGACTTGGTATCTCTAGTAGTTGAACAGTAGAGATGATTCTTGCCCTGAATAGAGCATAGTTTGAGTCCGTATGAGCGTACCCAACATTGAGAGGGAGTTCTGAGTAATTTACCGACTAATTTTGGCGTACAACTGGTCCAAGGTACAGTAATAAGATTGCAGAAAACAAACTCACCTTATGGGCACCTTACTGTGTATTAAGCCGTTGCAGGAATCTCACTTGTCAGCCGTTGGCAGTAACCAGAGGAGAAGGAAGACAAACACTCAGTGAGACTAAACACTTACTGAGACATGAAGACTTGACCTTCTGAAGTTGAAGGGCAACTGACCAGTGAGCGGCAGAGCTTGCAGAACTCAAGGTGGGAGATGACTTGAAGAAAGGATCACTCCTTCCGGGCCTTTTATGTGTTTGCGACGCTCCGGTTCCCAGTGCTCAGCAATGGACTTGGATTATCTGTTCTCTTAATCTTTACTGGCTCGTTTGTTGAAGCTTATCTGGACAGCTGTGCTTCAGGATCTACCTCCATTCCAATCTCTCTCCTCTTCCAATCCAGTACCTGTCGCGGCTCTGCAAAAGCTGTTCCTTACCGTGCAGCCGCTGCCACTGCATCAAATACTATCCCCTTCCTCCTGTACTGGCGAAAGTGCCTGCTACGTGTAACATGTCTTTCCCTTAATGGTGGGAAAGCTGTTAATTTTGGATAATACGCCGCCCATTTACTGTGCTTATGTACGTGGTGTACGTGTATAACCCAGTCCTGATTCCTATATTCTGCACACGACGGTTCTGACGCCCCATCCATCCCTTTTCCCCACTCGTGTAATATCGGCTTTCAACATCCTCGGTTTCTTCATTGTTGGGGGTGGGTTCCGGCCAACTTCCAGCAATCCAGTCAGAAACCCAAATCGATCTACAGCACCAATCATCCAGTGACGGCACCCGTAGTCGCGGCTGCAAAGCATCACAATTTCAACCGCAACTGAAAGCTGTTGAAATTTCCTAAAGCATCACCCATGTTCTCACTGCGGCGCAGCCAGAAGCGCGCCCAAACTGCGGCCACGTATGACCACGTATGGACACGTGCAAGCCCGCTACGAATATAAACGACCAGGAAGATTCAGAATCCCACTGCTTACCTGTGACCTGCTTTCACGCTCTTCCTGTCCTGCCGCAAATCAAGGCTGTCTACAAGCTGTTCGCTCTCGTATCTTTGCTCCTGGTTGTCAATTCCTCCTGTTTGTGGCATGGTTATTTGCAATTGACATCTCTGGTCCTTTCGTTCACAAAACTCGGGTCGATCACGAAGCTGTGTCAGAGCTCATTTCAGCTTTCTGCCTGGCCTTCATCCTTGACGAGTCCCACCCATTCTAGCTGCAAATGTCTCGCATGATTTTCCTTGCCAACCGTAGCCCGTATTAGTTCTGTCCGAATATCATACTGTTTGCCCAGCTTCCAACTACTTCCCAATGCTGGAGCGAGGTGCAGGCATGCCTTGTAAATTATAATAAGTCTGAATCGATGGGTATGGTGTCAATATGACATTCGTGATTTAAGCATCCAGACATATGGACCGCCAGATGGGGCAAAATTCGAATGATCTTTTGATCTCGGTCGCTTGCAGCGCTCACTTGGCGCAGGACCGATGTTTATACCCGGGTACGCCTGATGAAACTCCTGACAAAATTGGGAGATTTTTGACTTTTGGCCTGTGCTAAATCCTGACAAAATCGCCCAGCAGATAGTGGTGGCAAGGTTTGGTCCGAGAATTGGTTCGAACCTGAACCGGACCGAACTGAACACCGCGTTCAGGTTCAGGGTTCGGCATCTGCCTGAACGGGACGCCAGGTTCGCGTTTGGCGTTCACGCCACGCCAGATTTTCCCGAACGTGTTCGAACCGCGAACCGAAAAGGGACTTTTCCACGTAGATTTTGGTAAGATTTGCATGATTTGCGGTCCAATTACAAGCTGCTCACCTCAGAAATGGACTTGATTGATGTCTTGTAGTCGTAAGGTTGTCTTATAAGTGAGTTTTCCTTGTTTCAACATTGATCAAAGGCCATGCTTAATTTGCACTGGGGGCAAAGGCCGGGGCACCTGGATTTCAGGTGCCTCCGACGCATGTACATCAAAGGTTGTGATGGGTGTTTTGGCACAAAGGAAACAAAGGTGAGAATTCCTTTATTACCTTTGTACAAAATGGGTCCATTGCACCTGCCACCCACATTCCTCGGAGGCACCTGGTGTCCAGGTGCCCTGGATTTTGCCCCCAGTGTTGCAGGGAAGGCCATGCCCGAATATTTGACTGGAAAATGTTCTCTGGGCAAAGAAATTGAATGCCTATCTCCCTTCCGTGAGTCACTAAGCCTAAACCATGGTACTGGGAATCTTCCTTACCATAAAAAAGTGCGAATAGATGCCCAAAAAAATTGTGCCTGTTCGAACGCGTTCAAACCTGAACCAAACCTGAACCCGCGTTCAGGTTCAGGGTTCAGCAATTGCTCGAACCGAACGCGATGTTCAGGTTCAGCGTTCGAGCAAAACATGCCCGAACGCGAACCGAACCGAACTTTGCCACCACTAGCAGCAGAAGAAAGAATTTCAAAAAATGCCCTTGCTGTAAGGGCAACCTCAAGGCCCGAGTATACTCAAGAGTCACGGCGGCGATCAAAATCTGTTTCCGTGGGAAATCTGGCAAAGAACTATAAAATACAATTTCCCACCCATTTGTTTCCTAAAGAAGAAATTGGGAAATATTCAGAATGTTTCCTGCCAAATTTCCGGTGGAAACAGATTTGATCTTCCCACGGGAAAAAAATGAGAAAACTGCTAACTTTTTCCCGCAGATTATCCACGGGAAAAAGACAAGGTTTTTCCAAAGGAAAAGATCCGGCCGGAAATTTCCGTAGGAAAAAGTCAGTCTTTTTCCTGAAAATTTACTATATATGGTCATTCCCCAGGAAACATGCTGTCTTTTTCCTATGAAAATTTCCGGCCAGATCTTTTCCTTTGGAAAAACCTTGTCTTTTTCCCGTGGACAATCTGCGGGAAAAAGTTAGCAGTTTTCTCATTTTTTTCCCGTGGGAAGATCAAATCTGTTTCCACCGGAAATTTGGCAGGAAACATTCTGAATATTTCCCAATTTCTTCTTTAGGAAACAAATGGGTGGGAAACTATATTTTATAGTTCTTCGCCAGATTTCCCACGGAAATAGATTTTGATCGCCGCCGTGAGTCCTGACGAGGGGGATCCGAAGATAAATATCACAGAGTAGCTACAGATACAAATGGACAGACCTGACGAGGGGGATCCGAAGAGAAGAAAGACTGAGGATCACCCGCGTCAGATCCCGGTATGTAAGTAACTACGGACGGGGGGCATGTGATAGCAACCGGAGTGATCGGCAGAGGTCCCGGGCAGAATCACAGGCCATGTGATATCGGGAGGAGCCGGAACGGGTCGGAACAGGACCGGAAGGTCTGGATGCGGGAGCGGAAGGGCTGGAAATAGGGGTTCCCCTGACACTTGCCGAGTGATTTTTCAATCATTTTTGCAAGCATTTTTGGGCAGAAAAATGGAATTCTTGACATTTTTGACCCAATTTTGGCTCTTAGGCCTGTGTCAATCCTGACAAAAATCCCGGATTCAGTCCTGACATTTTGGCCCGAAAGCACATCAGGCCTTCCCACTTATAAACATCGATGACCCGGTCCTCTTGGCGCTCACTCATGTGGAGTGTTTTTCTAGCCGAATGTGTGATGTCTATCGTTGTCTATCCCTCGTCTATCGGTCTATCCAGGTCTGTGCCAGAATTCAGTCTCTACTACTGTACAGTTTCGATCAATTCTACTCAGCTGTGACCTGTGACCCGCCAATTCGAACTTGAGATTTCGAAAATGGGCTGGAGTAGCTGTGACACAGAAAAAAATTCGAAAATTGGGCGGAAATGAGTAGAAAGGGTTCTTATACACTGCAGATAGCTCTCTCAACACTGTATGAGGATGTAGAGCATAGAATACAGCATAAAACATTGCCCTAGCCTAAAGGGGTCAGATCAAATGAGATGCGGTCTGAATGACATATTGATGACATAATTACAATTTTTTCCTCCACCTCCTCGCCTCGCCTTCGCAATGGGTGCTCTTCCCGACATCTTCGAGATTTCAGATGGGCCGGAAGAGCTCTTGTTGCCCCCAACCAATCACAGAGATCCGCCCCCTTGATGCATCCCACCAAATATCTCTCCGAGCTCTTGCCGACAATTACCACTTTCGATGTGAAAGATATACCCGTGCCGCCTTCAGTCGTTGTCAAAGCCCTTAGGTGCTCAACCCTGAGGTGAACTCCATTGTGCTCGTACATTCAACACCAGCACATCGCGGAGAAGATGGCTGTTATCCACTGTGGCTGGCTATGATCTGGCCATCAATGGAACACGTTCCCGAATTGAGAACACTGTAATGTACCGCAGTGGCCTCCGTCCAACAAACACTCGAAAAATCCTCAACGAGCAAAGCTGCCGCCGGGCGCATCATTCCGCGAGAAGGCCGCGGCGCTTTGCGCCGCGCACGCGAAAAGTTGACTTTTTGGCTGATTTTCGCGGATTTTGTGACCATTTTGAACATTCGAAAATCCCTTCGGTGACCAGTGACAGGTTCGAATATATTCGAAAATTTTGGGGCCTGTGACCCGTGACATCCGAATTGATCGAAACTGTACAGTATAGATATGCCATGTCTATGGCGCCAGAACCAGTTTCCAGATGACTGGCTGATAACACCCAGCTGATCGGGCGGTGAACCAAAAAATGAGGACAGAGCAAGGACAGAGTGACTAATCTGAGTCGCATAAAAAAAGGTGGTCCAATTGCAGATTATGACCCAGCTTGGAGTCAAACCAGCTTTACTTCGAAACCAGCTTTACTTCGAACTCCTAACCTATATGGAAAGCAGATGCACACCGTGTGCGACTGGCCCGGGGTCTTATTTCACCAGGTTCTTAAAGTGTCTATTCCATGTTTTATATGTATATACTACACTACCATTTGAGCCTAAAAAACCGGTTCAAAAGCTGCTGCACGTCGAGCACAATGTCAATCTTTTCAGGATTTCACGTGATCCAATATTTTTTCTGAGTCAGTGTAGTGTGGTTCCGTAATTTGAGGCCGAAGAGAGGCGAGGATATCAGGGGAGAGATGAGAAAAGTGAATAAGTACAAGGACGAAATCGAAAGGGGAGATAGGACGAGATAGATAGTGAAACATAAGTACGAGAGGTTATCCTGGAGAACAACGGAGGATGAGATAAGATATGTAAGTAGGATAGCATACATAGGAGAGCCGCGTAGACGGACATAAGATGGAAGGTACAGTATAAAATATGGTCCGGTGGTAATTGTTCTTTCGACTATGCTCGTGTCCTCGAAAATCGAGTCGATCCTGTGCGGCGGCGGCGAGGGAAACGGTCGAGTATGTGCGGAATGGTGGAGGACGTATGTACCGCCCACAAGGCCGCCCACATCAATCGAACGATCGGATGCTCGTGTTCATCCAGCCCGCACATCCTCGCCCCCACCCTCCCTTATAGTCTCCGGCTGATCCCATCCATGCCCATGCCCGTGCATCCTTCCCCAAAGCCCCGCAATCCCACCTTTATCTCCGCGATCTTTACTCCCACTCCGCTCCAATGACCCGCGTTCAATCGAGCCTGAAGGCCGACGCTCCATCGAGCCGCGTTCACGGGAACGACTCATATTCCCAACCCCGCCTCGGCCGGTGCTCTCATATGCACCGGGGTGGTGAGCGACAGCATCAAGAGGAGGAGCGGGCGCCGAGGTCAAGTTCGCCAACCCACCTCTTCCCGTTAAATGCCTGCGCAAATCGCAAGTTGATCAGCTTAGCAGTAAAAGAAATGAATGAAGACGTACACTCCCTCAACCGGCGCCTGCCCGCTCCGCCCACGCTCGTAAGCCGGCGGCGGGCCAGGGGCGATGTTCCCTGCACCGCCGCGGCCGCTTGAGTGTACCTGCGGCGCCGCGGAATTGAACGCTAGCGGTTCGCTTGTAAGTGGCGAGCCAGGGCCGCGCGATCTCGACCGACTCCCCGCCCCTCCCCGTCGAGAACACCCCCTCTCTCGCCGCCTCCGCCGCCCGGATACGCTCCGCTTCACCCACCGCGTCGTGCGTGTCCCGCGACGGTGAGCGCACCACCGCGGCCCGTCGAGCGGGGCTCGGGGGACGGGGCAACGGCGGGCTCGCGGCCACGGGTGGAGGAGAAGTCGTCCGGGCCCGTGAGCGGGCGGTCTCGTGAAGTAGAAGGCGGACGGATGTTACCGAGGCCGCCGCGTCCCGAGGAGGTCTGCGAGTCATTATTCGATATCGATATGTAAAGAGACGAATGCGCAGAATCGCAGAGAGGAATGGCAAGATGAATGAAAGAAAGAACATGTCAGCCAAAAGATCCACTTCGCAAGTGCAAAGAGACGCACCAGGGGTTCACGGCCTCGCGATGTCGAGCGATCTGTGCTAGTGCCAGTCATCTTCTGTCTCTGCTTTCCCTGTTCTTTGCTTTCTTGACTTGTATCCCTGCTAGATTGCCCGGATGTGTTTGAATCGAGGAGAATGGTGGAGATTAAGACGAGAAGCTCGTTTGTTGGGTGGAGTTGAAGGACGTCGAGAAGAGGAGTCGTTTTTATCTCCCATTTTCGGATCTTCGTTTATGGCGTCCGGTGCGTCGGCATTTCGGAGCGCCGTTTCGGAGCCGCGTTTAGGGACGGGCCGGAGATCCTTGACTCCTCTGCCATTGTGCCGCGTCGATGCGTTTCTTTCCTTCACTCTTCATCTTGCTCTTCATCGTCACTCTTGCGTTTCGCTCTCGGCCCATTCTGCTTGCCTTCTGTTCAAACGCGACTCAAGGCGGACGAAGCTGTGACTCTTGTCAAGGGAATTGCCGACTCGCCCGATGCCAGAGCCTCGTCTCAGGCACCCGAGCTTGAGCAACGCAGACTAGACCGTGGTTTCACTTGCGGCGCGCCGCCTCATCGACTGTCCACTGTCAACCTCCACCGTGATGCGTGTCATTCCGCCTTATCGGCTGGTTGTCACATGTGCTACCGCCTCGCGTCTAGGAACAGCGCAAAAATGGACAATGTGAGCTTCCATTGACCGAAACCAATGTGCGCTCATTAATTGGGCGATTAGTACTGCTTACACTGCTAACACGACTTGCTACATCCTGTGAGCGGCCGTAGATTTCCCCGGAATACTCGCGCTGAACGTAAGCAGTCCATTTCCTCTTCCCCTGGTTGGTTGGTTGGTTCGATCGAGGGCATATGCCGACACGTATGGCTACGAATACGGTCCAGAGGCGGATGGTCGGCGCCTGCGATACGTGGACGACACCAATAAGGCGTTTTGCAGGAGGCGCTCGTTCCATTCGACCCTGGGTCATCAACGCGCCGGTGCTTATATTTTTAATTGACCCAAGTCTACACGGAACTCATCTTTTTGTCGTTGTAGTTTCTATTTGAGGGATGCATATGTCTTCGCCCCGGCGTAACATCTATTCCCGATGCCCCAATCTGCTCAGATCCTTGCTTTCCTTTTTTTTCTGCCCCCGAGTTCCCTGCGGCTCGGTCATCGCGCATGTTCAGATATAACGTTTTCGTTCTCGTTCGCCGTAGGTCCAACCTGTTTCTCAAATCATTGATTATTTCGTTACTCTTTCTCGTGCTCACTCGAACTTTTTCTCGAGGATTCATTCTCTCGATTTCTGCATTTCACTTCATCCTCCGCCTCATATCCCTCGCAGACAAACGACAAACCCTAGCGGGGCCATATCTCCCACTGTCGACCGCGTATACAAACACGCAAATGCAAGAATAAGACCCAGCGGCAGATGGTCCGCACCTGCGACACTTGTATTGTCGAGGATTTCTGCAGGATGTGTCCGTTCGAATCGAATCTGGGTCATCGAACGTGTTCGCAATGGTTTTTTATTGCCTCAAGTCTACCACTTCGTAGTGCTCGACCCTTTTCCATTCTAGGTTTCTACGTACGTATCAAGAATGTAATGATTCGCCAGCCGACGACTCGCATTTTAAAGCTCCAAATCTCTCCGAAATCGCTCTTGGTGCACATGCTCTCTTCCGCTGGTTGAGGGGACTCCCACGCTGGTCAGTTGGATTATCACAGTTATGCATATAGGCCTTTCTCGCTCTCGTTCGCAGGCTCAGCCAGGCTCAACCTCTCCTCCATTCATCCCTCCCTCTTGCCCACATAGACTTTCCGAAAAATACAACCGACTTTGTCGATTAATTAATGTCCAGCTCTGAATCTATGGCCATCCTGTTCGCAAAACTACTTCCGCCAAACCAAAAACGGAACTTGAAACTCGAGCCGCAGCCCGATACCACTACTCGCTGTAACTTCTGTCACTCAAGTTCCCCAAACACTGAATCCATCCCACCGTCAGCGACTGTCGGCCAGGCGTTCCGCTCTTGATTCTTCATTCTTGCTTCTTGCGCCACCCTCCGCTACAGTACAATCGTTGATCTTTCAAAGAGAAACACACCGCGGACTGTCTCAGCCCCACCAAACATAGCACTTTCATCTCGCTTCCGCCTTCCGCCCAAGGAACGACGGCGTATGCGAAAATGTATGTATGCGAACAAGGCCCGGAGGCGGAAGGTCCACGCCTGCAACCTAGGGGATGAATTTCGCCGGAGGCGCTCGTTCGAATCGAGCTTAGTCCTCTGTAAAATTTGACTCATTTTCGTTGCGCAGGTCTAGTACCCTTCGTTCTGGTTCCTTGTCAAGGGTATCTCTTCCACGACTAGGATTTGCAAGCCCTCGTTCGTCCGAAATGACAGTTGTCGAGGTATATGCTCTCTTTCGCTCGCTGCTTGACCAGGTGGTGATCGCACTTGTGCACACGACTTTCTCCTTCTCGGCGCCTCAACCTCATACTTTTCTCCACTTCGTTCGTCCTTTCCTCTCGCCTCGTTTTCCCGATGAATCTAAGTTCCGGTGCTCGGTCTGCTATCCATCCTTTTCAGCCCGCGAACCTCCATCCGCCGAAACGGAACTTGTGTATCCCCTGAACTGGAATCCCCGCTGCCACTCTTGACTGCGCTATCCTTTCAAGTTCACCAAATGCCGCCAATAACCCACCCCACCGTCCACACTGTGCTTCGCTCTTTTTTCCCGCACCTCACCCTCCGCTCTCCTTTTTTGAGTCTCACCCGATCCTCAACCTTCGAAATCCAAGCACTCAATCCGGTCTTCACGTACAGTGTATATGGTCCGAGTCGGGCGGACAGATTCTTAATATTATGCAGAGAAGGGAAGGACCGCACTTCTAAGACGCGCCTACGGTATGCTGCAGACGCGCCGTTGGCGGCGGGCTTTCGCTTGGATTCGATTGCTGATCTAATTTTCGTGTTCGAAACCTGCAAATGTACCGGTTTCTGTCGTTTCTCGAATTTTGAACTCAGGTAATCGAGTTTCCGGGTTTGTTTGCATCTTATCCGACTTCGCAAATCGAGTCCTGTTGATTTAATGGATGGTTGGAATTTCAGGGCGCTCTTCCGGATTTCGGACCGCGAAGCTCAATGAATGACCTTGGAATTCAACATCAATCTCAACGTTGGATAATGTCAAGCATGCCAAGCCAACGCGTTAGGCTGGGCTTGATTTATTCGCGCATTTCGGAGTACGGAGCACCCACTTTGAACTGGTTCTCGTACTCTTCACCGGGTATTCTGGAGCTTGTTCTTCTTTCCTCCTTCTTCATCTGACTAGGCTGCCAGTGACACTATTTAAACAAACTGCTGTTAAGAGTCCAGTGGAATGTGTGATGCCGGAGCTGAATCAGTCTGGCCAAAGTCTATGTATTGTGTTCAGTGTATTGTGTTCAATGGGCTCCTGCAGTTCCTTTCGGACTCGGGATGATCTTTCTTTCTTTCTTCTCGAAATTTAGTGTCTTCTTTGAGTTTGGATCTCGGGATGGGTATGCTCAGCTTCTGTAAACTCCAACCCTGCATTCAACTGAGATTACTCGAGGCCTCGGTTTGAAACTTACGGGAGGAGATTGTTCTGTGTCTACAATACAGCTTATTACAAAGTACATGCACAGGGCGGATTTCAGATGGGGTACAAGCTATGCTAGCCAATGGAGTAAGGAGAGGTGATATGCTCGTGGAACCCAAGTACAAGGCTGGTTTGGGGGAAGGGAGACTAACAAGGGAGCGAGCGAGCTTCGTTGTTCCTCTATCAGCGGATCCTTCCGCAGATGACCGCAACCTTCTATGCACTGCTTACCACTGCTTTGTGTTCTCAATTGTTCAGGCGGCCATGTATGTAGGCTACCTGGCATAGATCGCGACGGAGTCGGGCAGCTACGAAGTCTAATCAAAGCATGTGTGAATGATGGATGCACCGGGATGGCTCTGATTCCGGTGGCAGATTAATATCGAAGCGATGAGATGTAATCTCGGACGTGGACTTGGTAGATATAAGAAGAGCCCGCGCGACTCAGCCCGCACCTTTTGATCCCTATAGCAAAATGCCCCCTCAACCTACTTCGAGTCAGACTCGTTACAATAACATGATCATATGCTTCACTGGAGCGGTGAACACCCTCGAACTCCTTGCAGACAGCTTCAAGGTGGCTCCCTTCTTGGAGCCTATCTCAAACACCGCCCGTTCTTTGTTGTCCGCTATCCAGGTAATCTATTCACCGATATCACCGCATATTGAAAATTATACTAACGTATTCATTGACAGGCTGTGAAGAACAACAAGGATGATTGTATTCAATTGATGGAGCAGACCCATGGGTTGCTCGATGCAGTTGTGTCTGTTCATCTCAAGTCCACAACAGGTCCAGAGTTACCTCCGAGCATGTTGGATCATCTTGGGAAATTTACAGAGCATGTGTTCTCAATCAATCATTCTGTGCCACAGTACTGATTACTGTGTAGGACATTGCACAAGCTCCATTCCTATGTAGAAGCCCAGCAGGCTCAAAGCCAGATTCAGCAGTTTTTCCGAAAAGGTGAAATGAAGACATTGTTGAAAGCCTGCCGAGCAGGATTGCAAGAAGCTCTGGAGGTCTTCGAGGTATTGTGGTTTGTCAGAACATGTCATCCAGATGCACTAAAACTGTGTAGGTTCAGAACATTGACCTTCTCAGGAACATTGCAGATATCAAGGCATATGAAGAAGAAAGACACCAAGAAGTCCTTCAAATGATTGAGAACCTTTCTGATGCTAGTAATTCAGACACCGCATCTTCGGTATGTTGTCTGTTCTCCTGTGAGTGCAGTTTTAACTAGCACACAGAGAATGTTTTCTACCTTACACAATAGGTATGGTCAAATAACATAAAATCTGTCTGTCTTATATTTTTTGTAGCTCCACCTCAATTTCTATGCTCCCTTCGCAGCCGAAGATATTTCATGGGCGGGAATCAGAATTAGCAGATATTCTGAACCTGTTCAAGGAAAAGTCCCCCAGGATCGCAATCCTCGGTCCTGGTGGCATGGGAAAGACCAGCCTTGCCAAGGCTGTTTTGCATCATCCTCAAGTCAAGGAGAAATTTGATCAACATCGTTATTTTGTGGCCTGTGATTCTGTATCCACCAAAGCTGAACTTGTCTCCCTCATTGGGGCCCACCTGGGATTGAAACCCGGAAAGGATCTCACTAGTCCCATTATTCAGTTCCTTTCCCGCAATCCAGCTTCCCTCCTCACTCTGGATAATCTGGAGACAGTCTGGGATCCAATTGAAAGTCGCCGAGATGTTGAAGAGTTCTTGTCCTTGCTTACAGATGTGGAGCACATGACATTGCTTGTAAAAGTGTATTGTTTGCATCTGTACTTATAACTAACAATCCATTAGATCACAATGCGAGGTGCAGAAAGACCAGGAAAAATTCACTGGACCCATCCTATTATCCCACAATTGAAGCCCTTGACTCAAGATGCTGCTCGACAAACATTCATCGAGATCGCAGATAATGAACACAACATTGGAGAGATTGATCAAGTCCTCCTCCTGACCGACAACATGCCACTCGCAATCAGTCTCCTCGCTCATCTTGCTGATTCTGAGGGTTGCCTCAGTGTTCTATCTCGGTGGGAAACAGAAACAACCTCTATCATCTCTGCTGGTTCTGACAAGCAGTCAAATTCGGATTTGTCCATCTCTCTCTCCCTCAGCAGCACCCAGATAAAATCCTCGCATGATGCTCAGGAGCTTCTGAGCCTGTTGTCAATGCTTCCTAATGGTATCTCAGATACAGACCTCATACAAAGCAAACTCCCACTTGAGCATATATGGAGCTGCAGTTCAACATTGCTAGCCACCTCCCTAGCCTATCTTGATGAACAGAAACATATGAAGGTCCTAGTACCTGTCCGAGAGTATATGCAAAAGCTTCATCCACCCAAGGCTCACATTGTTCAATCACTCCGGCATCATTTCCAGGAGCTACTTGAATTCTGGAATAAATATGATGGGACTTCATCACATTCTGGAATCCAGGCACATATCTCATCAAACTTGGCCAACATCCAAAATGTTCTTCAGAGTGGGCTGCATTCAACCAATCCAAAACTTGTGAACAATATTTACTGCATATGCTATTTGGCAAACTTCACTTATAGCTTGAACCAAGGATATCTTCCACTTCTGGAACAGGTACCTGGACTCCTTCACCTGTCTGCTGACCACAACCTGGAGGTTTATTTTATCAGTACCTTGTTGGGGTCTGGGCGGGTGCATCCAAGTCTCAATCCCCACCTTTTGATTGAACAAGCATTGGAGCATTTGCCTCATACTGATGATCCAGATATCAGATGTATGTATTTGAAATATTTTCGTCGCAAAACCTCATATATCAACCCAAATCCAATAGGTAGATTCTACAACGCTGCAGGATATTACTTCCGATTTCACAAGGATGATATGCCAACAGCAATAAACTATTACCAAACTGGACTGACCCTTGCAATATCGACTGGGAATATCAAAAGGCAGTCAGGTATCCTCAAAAGACAGTCAGGTATCCTGTCAGGATTGGCATTGGCAAAGTGGCAGCTGGGTGATTCTACTGCAGGTCAAATGCATGCATATGAGGCTCAGAGGCTGTCCAAAATTTGCGGAGATTTGTTTGGGGAAGCACAGGCACTAGCTGCTGAAGCTATATGCTGCTATGCACTTGGGAACTACAAGTATGCTCTGTCCCTATGCAGCAGAGGGAGGAATCTTCTGCATCTCTGTGGCCAGACTGGTGGACTCCTAGATTTCAGTCTTATGAGCAACCAAGCGGAAATCCACATTTTGAAGTCAGAGTATACAGAGGCTCACAATATCTACCAACATGTACTTGATGATAATCCTGTGGACAGCAACCAATACTATCATGCAATAGCTTTACTTAATATTTCTCTGAATGCTGCGCCTATGGACATCTCAAATGAGCTAGTTCAAAGTCACATAGACAAAGCAAAATCTATATTCATCACTCTTGGTACACCACGATTAGTGGTCTGGTGTGATGCCATTATGGGAGATCTTAATCTAAGGGAGGGGAATTCAATGGAAGCCAACACCCTTTTTCAGGAATGCCTCAAAATCTTTTGGTGCCAAGATGCAGAAATGGAGGCATACTGTTTGGAACAGCTTGCCAATGGAAATCATTGGAATTTCACATATTGGAAACCTTCTTGGGCAACAGTCTACCTTGCACATTCCCTCAAGAGAAAGCAAAACCTGGACATCCATAAATCCCTGCAATTTCTGGGAGATTTGTGTCTTGCTGCAGGTGATCAGGATACAGCAATAAGCTTGTTCACGGTTGCATTGGAAGGCTTTACACAGATGGATGTTCACCGCAGCAGGGCTGAGTGCATGCTATGTCTGGGCAATATTGCTGAACTCCACAAAGATTTTTCAAAAGCAGTAGAGCTGTGGACCACAGCCAGACCCTTGTTTGAGAGGTCCTCACAGAAAAAACAGCTTTCCTGGTTGACAAAAAATTGGCAGATATTCGTGAAGCTACAAAACCATTTCTCAGTTCTATTGAACGTGGCAGTGAAGCTGAATCCAACACTCTTACTACGTTGGCAGCTACCAATGTACCAGGAGGGGAAACAGAGGATCAAAGTACCTAAGCATACAAGATATTCAGTTACAGTGCTTGTTTAATTCAATTCTACCTCGGTCCGCAGTTTTGGGCTCTTCCGAAAATATAGAATAATAGACTACACTTTGTTTTGAGAAAACTTGTCGAGACTAGGTTTCAGTTCTACCAATAATCACAGCACATCTGAGTATGTAAAAGTTCAAGAAAAACACAAAACAAGTGCTGTTGTTCCGCAGGAACTGTTCTGGTAATGCTTGCACAGTATTGATACATATGTAGAATTCAATCAACAAACAATTGAATACAGTCCATGTAATCAACGGTCGAAAGCAGACAGCATTTTAACTTTTGGTGAGCCGGAATAAAAATCGTTGATGAATGAAGGAGGCAAATTTAAATGAGGGCAGACTTACTGATCCACATGAAAAAGATGGACTATGACCCAGCCTGGAGTCGATGCAGGTTTCCTTTCTGCTAAATACCTAAGCACCTGACCTACCTCGACCTCGTAACAGAAGGCAGATGGCATGCCATGTCCGACTGGGTCTCCTTCCTCTTGTTCAGACTGTGAATCGTTCCTCCGCATTTAGAGCATGCTCTATAAATTCAACCACGGCTTTGAATCAGTCTTCAGGGCTAAATCAATAATCACAGTGATTGATTCTACTCCGACAAAGTGGATGCCAATGCGCTGGTATAGTCTGCAGCAATCCGAAAATCACCGGTTAAGAAGGAGGTGCCACACCACCAAAGCGGTAGGAGGTACCATAGGTAAAGACGGAACTGTCGAAAGCGAATCTGAATTAATAGAAGTGACGTGAATACTTGGTCGAGATAGTACAGCATGCTAACCCATTCAATGCTCTCAGTTACTATTCAGTTGAGCTATGCACATATCCCATCCACTTCAATGATCTGTAGTCCTATCATAGATAGAGTTCAGATTTTGTCTGATGTCTTCTATTACAATCGAGATAATTAGTTGCAGTCTGTTAAGAGCAACCAAAGTGTAAGGTTTTTACCACAGGCTGCCTTGTCCCGTGCTGTGCCACACCCAGTGAACTTACCTACAGTACTGTATTTGATCCCTCCACTACTGTCCTGGAGATTCAGAGGTTGTTGTGAATTCAGAGCGCACTCGGACTTGGTATCTCTAGTAGTTGAACAGTAGAGATGATTTTTGCCCTGAATAGAGCATAGTTTGAGTCCGTATGAGCGTACCCAACATTGAGAGGGAGTTCTGACTAATTTACCAACTAATTTTGGCATTTTCAGCAGCGGAAAGTGCGAAATGCAGGTCCAACCCGTCTACGGCCGTCAACGGCCACCAATTGACGTCCCGTAAATGTTGCTGGCCAGAGGCTCGACGGGACGGGACGGCAACCCGTTGACGGCACCCGTCACACTCGTCTTTACGGGGACGGTGGGCAGCCCTATGTACAACTGGTCCAAGGTACAGTGATAAGATTGCAGAAAACAAACTCACCTTATGGGTGCCTTACTGTGTATTAAGCCGTTGCAGGAATCTCACTTGTCAGCCGTTGGCAGTAACCAGAGGAGAAGGAAGATAAACACTCAGTGAGACTAAACACTGTTGGACGAGTCCGATGGGTATTGCATCTCGGGCGCGATCCAGATCCGGTAATTCCGTATTTACCTCCGCTTTCACGTGCGCCTGCGTTTATATGCGGCGTACGTGACGCGAAGACCCTCACTCGTGTCTACAACGTCCGTGTGAGGGTAAGCTACTTTTCCCGTATTCTACGTACCGTTTACTGATAGCTACTTAGTATCGTACTCACTGTAGCTATCCAGGTGAATACTCACTCGTGTCTACAACGTCCGTGTGAGGTATCGTACTCACTGTAGCTATCCAGTTTACACAGGTTATGGGCCTCTGATTCGTTGTCGACGACACGAATCTGTAAACTCGCCTTCAGCTACTTGGACGTTGTCTTCTGCTCTACGCGAGCCACTTAATCTGTCTTTTCCCGTCTTGACGATCCGCGCTGCGCGTACGCCCTCTCTTTACGATCTGGTCGACTCCTCCACCCTCTTCTCTCTCTCTCGCCATGTCTGGCCCATCGAACTCGGCATCGAACCCTTTTCTCCAGGCTCCATGGGGTCCGGGTTCAGGTCAGACGGCACCAGAATACGCTACATATCCGCCGCACGGGTACGCGCCACCTCCGAAGCTTCGCGACGCTGCCAGGCCTGAACGGGCCTCTACTGTCCCGGCCGATCTTACCCGCTACGCCACACCGCCGGTGAACTCACTATCGTACATTCCGGGTTATGCGGCGCATCCTGTGCAGGGCGGTTTTCCCCCGTCGCTGCCTCATCCCGCTCCGCCCCAGATGCGCTCCATGCCGTATCAACGGCAGCAGCACGAGATCAACGCGTACTACATGCCCACCACGTCGAGTCGCCCTCTGCCTCCTCACCCTCAACGTCTGTCCCAGACCCATCCCGCTCCTTCTCAGCCGCAGCAGCCAGTACTCCAGCCGTACTTCCCTCCTCCACTCCAACCGCTCCCCGCTTCCGTCCCTGCGCCCCTCTACTACCAGCCTCAGTCTGCATCTCAGCAGTTTCTGAGCGCTCGGGGTCATGATCACGAGCTGGGACCGATACCGCGTCCGTTTCCCCTGTCGGCCGCGGGATGGACGGAGAAGGACAAGCTCTCCATGGCGAATGAGAACTGGCAGAAATGGTCTTCGCGGGCGGATAGAGTCTTGATGATGCAGCCGGGCGCCTACCGTTTTCTCAAGCCTGACCACCTTCCGCCTGATCCCGCTCGGTACCCTGGCCACTACCGTGCTTTTATCGACAGCGACATGGTAGTGCGCGCGTTCCTCAGCGAGATATGCAGCGAGACGGAACGCGAGTTGATTACCAAGTGCCAGACATCTGCGGAAGCTTGGGAGGTTCTCCGTTGCCGCCACGAACTTCGAGGGCCAGCGGGCCAGATGAAAGCCATGAAACAATTCTTTTCCATCCGATATACGAACGACCCGCTCACCTACGAAGGAACGACGACTGCCTTGTCAAATCTAAACAAAGCCATATGGGCGGCGGGTGCACCGGATGCTGAGAAGTTCCTGGCAACGGGCATGCTCATCGCGCTCGGATCTTCCCATCCAACCCTACAGCAGGTCCTGCTTGGGGAACCCCGTCTCGACGCGGCGACTATAACTGAGCGTCTGACTTCTTGGCGCGAGATTGGCGGCACCTCGACCCCGTCGTCCGAATCATTCCAAGCTCACGCTGCGAGCGCTCCCACCACGTCGCCGAAATGCACCAACTCCAAATGCCTGAAACCAGATACACACACCTGGCCCTACTGCACTACCGAAGGAGGCGGCATGGCGGGCAAGACGGTTCGGCAAGCCCAACAAGCCTATCGCGATGACAAGGCCAAGGCTGGCGGTTCCAGCTCGGGGGGTGCTGCTCCGGGCGGGGGTGGGTGCGGAAAGGGCTCAAAGCCGGCGTACAAAGTCGGTGTCCACGCGTCTGGGCGCGCGATGGTCACAACCGTCGACGGCGAATTCTTCCTAGATCCAATAACGCCGGCCGCTCCTGCTCCCACTGCGAACGCCGCACTGTCGGAGCTCCCTCACAACCTGCTCACCGATTTAGTCCCCACCGGTACAGATGTCGATCCGGTAGCATGGGCTGCTATCCAAGACCCGACCGTCTCGATCAACTGGGCTGACTGGACCGTGAACACAGCGGTGACGCCGGCGAAGTATGAGCTTTACGCCGACACAGGCGCGAACATCCATATCACCCCGATTCGTCATGAATTTGTGACGTTCACACCAATTCCTCCGAAGGCCATCAAAGGGTTCCAGGGAAGCTCTATCGATGCCGTGGGTTTCGGTCTCGTCATGACCGACAAACTGGTTATGCAGCACGCCCTATATGTTCCTAATGCATCCATTCGCCTCCTCTCCGTCTATCAGCTCTGTCGCACCGAGAAATATACCTGCCATTTCGACGAGAAATCGGTATGGATTACGAACGCATCGCTTGAAATTGTCTGCACCGGCTCCATCCATCCCTCTCGCCTTCTATATCGCCTTGACTGTGTTCCCGTCCCGATGCCTACCGCCGCCTCCGCTACTGCTCGTGATTTGCGCCACTGGCACATGTGCCTGGGGCACCCTGATAACCAAGCTGTGGCCGACGCCTACCAGAATGACGCAGTCAACGGTATGGACCTTGACCCCTCATCTACTGCACCCGTTTGTGACGCATGCATCCGCGGCAAGCAGGCTCGCACCTCGATCCCTAAAGTTCGAGAAGGTCCCAAATCGACACGGCGACTGGAGCAGGTGCACGTAGATTTGAGCGGCTGGATATCTGTGGAGTCGAGAAGTGGAAATCACTATACTCTCGACATTGTCGACGACTTTACTTCCCGTGGTTGGTGTACACCCATTCCGAATAAATACTCTGCGTTCGTCCATCTGCGAGATTGGGTCATAGCGATCGAGGCGTCCACCGGCGAGCGCGTGGGATGTTTCGTCGTCGACAACGGCGAGCTAAAATCTGAGGAGTTCGCGCTTTTCTGCGCTAGCCGGGGAATCGAGATCAAATGGACGGCCCCACACGTTTCCAAGATGAACGGGAAGTGTGAAATCTACCACAAGATCATCCACGGCAAGGCCCGCGCGATGCGACTCAGCTGCGACGCACCACCATCGTTCTGGGACGAATTCTGCGTCACGGCAGCGTACTTGCACGCCAGGACACCGGTTAAACCCCAGGGCGGGAGAACACCTCATGAGGATTTCGAGGGGACCAAGCCGAATGTCGCACATCTTCGAGAAATCGGGTGTCGTGCGTTCGTGCTCATCGAAAGCCACAATCCCAAAGTTTTTACGAGGTCGGTCGAATGCGTACTTGTTGGTTACACCCCCCAATCCAAGGCGTATCGATGCTGGGATCGCTCAAATGGCAAGATTTACAACTCCGCGAATGTGCGATTTATCGAGTCCTGGCAAGTCTCGAAGGTATCGTACAACAAGGAGCGCCTCGCCACACGTCTCGCTCGACCACCGTCGCCCGCGGCCGTCGCGGGAGTCCCCGCAGATCAGTCTTCTCCCGATCCCGCGCTGCGGTCTGCCACGCTGCCCTCCTTCGATGACCTTCCTGACTCCTCTGCCCCACCCAGTGCTCCTCCCGTCCCATCATCGCCCCTTCCCCCTGCTCCCTTCATCCCTCGCCGTTCGACTAGAGTCCGTAAGCCCGCGGCTCATGCTGCCGCTGACGACAGCGACGACGACGGAGAGATGGAGATCCTGGCGGACTGGGCCGAAACCATTGCGGATACTCCGGAGGACGACGACCCCGAGGAGGGTCTCAATGTGGGGTCAACTAAACGCATATCTTGTCCAGAACCCCATCGACGTGGAGTACCCCGACGACCCTCGAAATCACACCGAAGCGATGGCCTCCCACGACGCTGATAAGTGGATTGAGGGAACGCACGAGGAACTCGGCGCGCTTCGCGACATGGGGGTATACCGGCTCATCCCTCCGACCGACATGCCCCGCGGAAAGACTATCCTTGACTTGAAGCCCGTGTACACGCGGAAACGCGATGGTTTGGGAGTCGTCCAGCGGAACAAAGTGCGGTATTGTATTATGGGGTGCCGACAGGTCTACGGGCGTGACTACACGCAAACTACTTCGCCTACGGCGCGACTGGAGTCGTTCCGAGCGGTCTTGCACGTCGCTGCATCCCGCGGCTGGGATATCCAACAGATCGACGTCAAAACCGCTTTCCTCAACGCGGATCTTCCCCCGGACGAATACCAATACGCGCGGCAGCCGCGCCACTACGAGGAGAAGGGGAAGGAAGGGTGGCTTTGGGAGATCGTGAAGTCGCTGTACGGGCTGAAGCAGGCGGGTAGGGCATGGAATCACACTATGCACGAAGCGATGATAGAGTGGGGTTTCAAACGCATGCTCTGCGAGTGGTGCGTGTACGTTCGGAAGCGGGGCGAGGACGTTAACATTGTTGCGGTGCACGTTGATGACATGTGCTGCGCGGCGAGCACGGTCGCGGCTAATGAGCTTTTCAAGTCACAGCTGCGTTCGAAATGGTCCATCTCCGACTTAGGCGACATCAAATACTGCCTTGGAATCGGGATTGTCCGTGACCTGGAACGACGCACCATCTCCCTCTCCCAGACGTCTCTCATCGACCGCATCATCCAGCAATTCCACCAGTCCGACGCTCATCCCGCCGTGTCGCCCATGGAACATGGTCTCCAGCTCACCCGCCCCTCGAACACCGCCCTTTCTCATGCGGACGCGGAGCGACTTGCACAGACGCCATATCGTTCCCTTGTCGGGTGCCTTATGTACCTTGCGATCGCGACGCGTGGCGACATTGCATTTGCCGTCACCAACCTATCCAGCTTCCTTGACTGCTACAGCACGGAACACTGGCAGGCCGCGATACGTGTCGTCCGCTATCTCAAGGGCACACGGAACCTCTCACTGGTGCTCGGCGGGACTAATCCAATCGAGCTGGCTGGCTATACCGACGCGAGCTACGCGAACGACCCCGAGAAGCGCAAAGCTGTTCACGGTTACTGCTTTTCACTCGGCTCTGGTGCAATCTCATGGGCGTCCCGAAAACAGAAGCCTGTCACTACCTCCTCTACCGAATCCGAATACATCGGCGCCTCGGAAGCTTCCAAGGAAGCTTGCTGGCTGCGCACTCTCCTCCGTGGAATCACTGTCTCTGTTACTTCCCCCACCTCTATCAAGTGCGACAATTCCTCCGCCATCGTTCTGTCTAACGACCAGGCTTTCCACGCCCGCGCGAAACATATCGAGGTTCGGTATCACCACATCCGCGACTGCGTCGCTAAAAAGAAAGTCACCGTGCCGAAAGTCCACACGCGCGATAATATCGCAGACACGCTCACAAAGCCCTTGCCGACTCCTGCGTTCCTAGCTTTCCGCGCGGGCCTTGGTTTGGCTTGAGGGGGTGTGTGGTCCTGGCGTGAGGGGGTGGGTGGATACGCTGCCCAAGCTGAGGGGGTGTGTTGGACGAGTCCGATGGGTATTGCATCTCGGGCGCGATCCAGATCCGGTAATTCCGTATTTACCTCCGCTTTCACGTGCGCCTGCGTTTATATGCGGCGTACGTGACGCGAAGACCCTCACTCGTGTCTACAACGTCCGTGTGAGGGTAAGCTACTTTTCCCGTATTCTACGTACCGTTTACTGATAGCTACTTAGTATCGTACTCACTGTAGCTATCCAGGTGAATACTCACTCGTGTCTACAACGTCCGTGTGAGGTATCGTACTCACTGTAGCTATCCAGTTTACACAAACACTTACTGAGACATGAAGACTTGACCTTCTGAAGTTGAAGGGCAACTGACCAGTGAGCGCCAGAGCTTGCAGAACTCAAGGTGGGAGATGACTTGAAGAAAGGATCACTCCTTCCGGGCCTTTTATGTGTTTGCGACGCTCCGGTTCCCAGTGCTCGGCAATGGACTTGGATTATCTGTTCTCTTAATCTTTACTGGCTCGTTTGTTGAAGCTTATCTGGACAGCTGTGCTTCAGAATCTACCTCCATTCCAATCTCTCTCCTCTTCCAATCCAGTACCCGTCGCGGCTCTGCAAAAGCTGTTCCTTACTGTGCAGCCGCTGCCACTGCATCAAATACTATCCCCTTCCTCCTGTACTGGCGAAAGTCCCTGCTACGTGTAACATGTCTTTCCCTTAATGGTGGGAAAGGATAATACACCGCCCATTTACTGTGCTTATGTACGTGGTGTACGTGTATAACCCAGTCCTGATTCCTATATTCTGCACACGACGGTTCTGACGCCCCATCCATCCCTTTCCCCACTCGTGTAATATCGGCTTTCAACATCCTCGGTTTCTTCATTGTTGGGGGTGGGTTCCAGCCAACTTCCAGCAATCCAGTCAGAAACCCAAATCGATCTACAGCACCAATCATCCAGTGACGGCACCCGTAGTCGCGGCTGCAAAGCATCACAATTTCAACCGCAACGGAAAGCTGTTGAATTTTCCTAAAGCATCACCCATGTTCTCACTGCGGCGCAGCCAGAAGCGCGCCCAAACTGCGGCCACGTATGGACACGCGCAAGCCCGCTACGGATATAAACGACCAGGAAGATTCAGAATCCCACTGCTTACCTGTGACCTGCTTTCACGCTCTTCGCGTTCAGGTTCAGGGTTCGGCATCTGCCTGAACCGGACGCCACGTTCGCGTTCGGCGTTCACGCCACGCCAGATTTTCCCGAACGTGTTCGAACCGCGAACCGAAAAGGGACTTTTCCACGTAGATTTCGGTAAGATTTGCATGATTTTCGGTCCAATTACAAGCTGCTCACCTCGGAAATGGACTTGATTGATGTCTAGTAGTCGTAAGGTTGTCTTATAAGTGAGTTTTCCTTGTTTCAACATTGATCAAAGGCCATGCTTAATTTGCAGGGAAGGCCATGCCCGAATATTTGACTGGAAAATGGTCTCTGGGCAAAGAAATTGAATGCCTATCTCCCTTCCGTGAGTCACTAAGCCTAAACCATGGTACTGGGAATCTTCCTTACCGTAAAAAAGAAAAAAGTGCGAATAGATGCCCAAAGAAATTGTGCCTGTTCGAACGCGTTCGAACCTGAACCGAACCCTCACCCGCGTTCAGGTTCAGGGTTCAGCAATTGCTCGAACCGAACGCGACGTTCAGGTTCGGTGTTCGAGCAAAACATGCCCGAACGCGAACCGAACCGAACTTTGCCACCACTCGCAGCAGAAGAAAGAATTTCAAAAAATGCCCTTGCCGAGGGATTTTTCAATCATTTTTGCAAGCATTTTTGGGCAGAAAAATGGAATTCTTGACATTTTTGACCCAATTTTGGCTCTTAGGCCTGTGTCAATCCTGACAAAAATCCCGGATTCAGTCCTGACATTTTGGCCCGAAAGCACATCAGGCCTTCCCACTTATAAACATTGGTGACCCGGTCCTCTTGGCGCTCACTCATGTGGAGTGTTTTTCTAGCCGAATGTGTGATGTCTATCTATCCCTCGTCTATCGGTCTATCCAGGTCTGTGCCAGAATTTAGTCTCTACTATGGATATGCCATGTCTATGGCGCCAGAACCAGTTTCCAGATGACTGGCAGATAACACCCAGCTGATCGGGCGGTAAACCAAAAAATGAGGACAGAGCAAGGACAGAGTGACTAATCTGAGTCGAATAAAAAAGGTGGTCCAATTGCAGATTATGACCCAGCTTGGAGTCAAACCAGCTTTACTTCGAACTCCTCGTAACCGATATGCATATGGAAAGCAGATGCACACCGCGTGCGACTGGCCCGGGGTCTTATTTCCCTGGGGTCTTATTTCCCTTGCACAAATCCCATAGGCATTCAAATATTCACGAATGGAGAGTGAAGTATTATTCACCGTATTAATGGGAGATGAACTATACTATTCAACAGATGGACTTCGAAGTATTCAGTCTCCTTTCAAACTGTCGAGATTCACTCGTTTTCGAGGTATTCAGATCCCCCCGCCGCTCACTTACTTTGAAATGGCGAGTCGCTCATTTGCTTGAAAGAGACACTTATATCCCATCGACTACTACTTACTCACGAAGTCGAGAAGGCCCTTTCGAGATACAGTACCAGTACAGTAGAGCAAGTAATCAAGAATGAGAGAGGCTACCCATACACAGAGACCGTGATAACCTCCGTATACATTACGTACATATACAGAGCCCGAGGTAATGTATATATCTGAGATGTAGACATCTCGAGTACAGTCCGGTAAGATAACAGTTCCATAATCGTACCGTACTAGTGTGGTTCCGTAATTTGAGGCCGAAGAGAGGCGAGGATATCAGGGGAGAGATGAGAAAAGTGAATAAGTACAACTTGAAGGACGAAATCGAAAGGGGAGATAGGACGAGATAGAGAGTGAAACATAAGTACGAGAGGTTATCCTGGAGAACAACGGAGGATGAGATAAGATATGTAAGTAGGATAGCATACATAGGAGAGCCGCGTAGACGGACATAAGATGGAAGTAATAAAATATGGTCCGGTGGTAATTGTTCTTTCGACTATGCTCGTGTCCTCGAAAATCGAGTCGATCCTGTGCGGCGGCGGCGAGGGAAGCGGTCGAGTATGTGCGGAATGGTGGAGGACGTATGTACCGCCCACAAGGCCGCCCACATCAATCGAACGATCGGATGCTCGTGTTCATCCAGCCCGCACATCCTCGCCCCCGCCCTCCCTTATAGTCTCCGGCTGATCCCGCCCATGAATCCTTCCCCAAAGACCCGCAATCCCGCCTTTCTCGCCTCTATCTTTACTCCCACTCCGCTCCAATGACCCTCTCTCAATCGACCCCGATGGCCGACGCTCCATCGAGCCTCGCTCACGGGAACGACTCATATTCCCAACCCCGCCTCGGCCGGTACTCTCATATGCACCAGGGTGGTGTGCGACAGCATCAGGAGGAGGCGCTGGCGCGGAGGTCAAGTTCGCCAACCCACCTCTTCCCGTCGAATGCCTACGTAAATCAATTCGCAAATTAATGAGCTTAATGTTAACAGTGGAAGAAATGGATGAAGACGTACACTCCCTCAACTGGCGCCTGCCCGCTCCGCCCACGCTCGTACGCCGGCGGTGGGCCAGGGGCGATGTTCCCTGCGCCACCACGGCCGCTTGAGTGTACTTGCCGGGCGTTCGATGCGTTCAACGCTTGTCCTTGTACCGGCTCCGACGCAAGCGGACTCGCCGGCCCACGCGAGCGTGACCGACTCCCCGCCATATTCCCCATCCCGCCCCGCCCGGTGGAAAAGACACCGTCTCTGGCGGCCTCCGCCGCTCGAATCCGCTCCGCTTCACCCACCGCGTCGTGCGTGTCCCGCGAAGGGGAGCGGAAGTTGCCTGCGCCGCCGCGGCCGGTGGAACGGGGCTCGGGAGACGGGGTAACAGCGGGCTCACGGCCACGGGTGTTAGAGAAGTCGTCGGGGCCGGTGAGCGGGCGGTCGCGAGACGTGGATGGTGGACGGATGTTACC
Source organism: Mycena crocata (assembly GCA_029281795.1). NCBI lineage: Eukaryota > Fungi > Basidiomycota > Agaricomycetes > Agaricales > Mycenaceae > Mycena > Mycena crocata. The sequence continues at coordinate 40,477 of JARJCP010000187.1, forward strand.
GAGGCCGCCGCGTCCCGAGGAGGTCTGTGGGCCACATTGAGTGTGAGTGGATGCGTCGATTCAGTTATATCCGTCGCAAAGAGGAAAGGCAAGAGTGAAAGAAGAAAATAAGGAACAAGCCAGCAAAATATCCACTTCGAAATGCAAAGAGACGCACCAGGGGTTCACGGCCTCGCGATGTCGAGCGATCTATGCTTGTGCTGGTCATCTTCTGCTTTCTCTGTTCTTTGCTTTCTTGATGCTAGATGGCCTGGATGTGTTTGAATCGACAATGAGGGAGACGAGAAGCTCGTTTGCTGGATGGAGGAGTACAAGGCGGAGAAGATGGAGGTCGGGGAGAGGAGTCGGACTGTCGGATGTCCGGTTACCCGTGGAGTCAGGTGCAGCGGCGTTTCGGAGCGCTTCGGGGCGGGCCAGAAATGATCCGTTTGTTTCCTTCCTACGCAGCACGAACACATCACTTTTGCTTTCCGGTCTCGTCCCACTCTGCTTGCCTTCGTTCTCGCTGAGTAACTCCGACGCCGATAGCTCAAGGTCAGTCCCCTACTGCTCCGACGCAAGCAAGACACAAAATCCGACACCTACATTCTTCAGAACTTCTTAACTACTTGATGGAAGCCAGATTGAAGTATGGTCTTGAACAAGCAGAAGTGCAACTCGAAACTTGGGCAAAAAAAGCCTCACCTGAAGGTCACCCGGAATTTTTGGAATCTCCAATGACTGATCCTTTTCGCCTGTCCCACTCCTGATGCGGATCCCAATTTGGTTCCATTCGGAAATGCCCACGGAACGGTACCGGGCCAGCCACTTACACTCTTCTCATCACTCCCTCGAAAAAAAAGCGGTGACTTTGGAAAGAAGTAAGACTCGGGATATAGCCGTCGTAAAATTAATTTCTGCCATATATGGATTTACATGTCGAGTACTCTACGGAATGCAAAACAAATTGCCAGTTTTCAACACGTTGCGACGTTAGAGAGAGAGAGAGAAGGAAGAGCATGAAATTCCATTCAACTTGAGAATTGAGATCTTCGTATTACAGCTTTACTAGTAAGTAATGAGTCCTTTCGCCTTCCAATAGTGCATCCACCGTTTCGCGTCGGTATCGTTGAGTGGTTTCAACAATTTCACGGAGTCGCTGATAGCCTGGGCCTTCAAAGTAGAGAGCTCCGTGTTACCAACTCCGCTCATAGCTGCTTTGAAAAAGTCGACCAACTTGATACCGGGCTACGAATCGTTTGAGCGGATGATTCTTGATTGATTCTAACAATCGACTCACGATGCGTTCGATATCCTCGGCGGTTGCATGCGCGGCACGTTGCTCGAGCTGGTGGATCCAATCAGCGAAGGGCACCAATGAGAGCTTTGCGGTATCGGCCATGCCCGACATGAGGACATTCCAGGGTACAGGCCGCGGGTGGACCAGATTGATCGCAAAGGGTGTATCCTCCTTGCGCAGCGCTACGTCGACGATAGTGCGAGTAACAGCCTCGGGAGTAATCCACGCGACCACGGATGGATCCGAGGGGAAGTTCCCCAGCGCAAGGCTGGATTTCACAATCGCTGGAATCCAATCCGTAGTCGACCAGGAACCGTTCCTTTGAGCTCCGCTGACCTGCCCGATTCTGAACGATGTCCCATGCAGCCCGGACGCAGCCAGAATCTGGTGAGATTGTAAGTACATGGTCAAGTTGATTCAGGAGAGAGAAAGGCGCACCCGCTCGGAGACATACTTGCTCTCTCCGTACCCACTGCCAACAGCCACGGCTGGGTCGAGCTGCATTTCTTCGGGAAACGGTCCGAGTTTGTTGTCCCATCCTTGGGCTGAGGCGATGGACGATGTAAACAGGAAGCGAATGCGGGAGGCGTTGGGCGAATTGCGCGCCAGATCAATCAGGTTACGAGTTCCCTTGACGTGAGATTCAAACGATGCGAGTGAAAGGTTGAAATCGAGCTTCCATGCGTTGTGGATGACAACCGTGATATCGGTGCGGACCTGCAAGGAAATAAAATAAAATCAAAGGAGAAGCACGATGACGAGAAAGAAAACTACCGTGGTCAAGACATCCGCGGGAAGTGCCAAATCTGGTCTCGTGGTATCGCCTTCTAGGTATACGAGCTTCTGGGATGACAACAACTTCAAATCCAGTGCGCGATCGACAAACGCATCTCTCTGCCGCTCGGAAACTGGAACTCGGCCCTTCCTGTTCAGGGCGTAAACACGCTCAACTGAACCATTGCCCAGCAAGAGTTCCAGAATCTGGGATCCCAGTCCTCCCGTCGATCCTGTGAGGAGCACGACCGCCCCGCCGGACGCTGTATTTGCTTGAACAATGGGATGGTCGAAGCCTTGGGTGTATTTCACAATCATCTGCTCGATGCCGGCCTTGCTATCGTCCGCGCCATTGATATCGCCCAGCACGATCTTCATGATCGCATGCGCCAAGTCTTCGACGGATGGGTGAGCATAGACAAAGTTCTGCGGAAGCTTCTGTGCCGCGGCTTTGATCTTCTCATCCGTAGAGTTTTTCAGTATACTGATGATACGGCGGCGCAGGAAAGTCGCGTTCAAACTGTCGAAACCTTGATCGAAGAGGTCTTCGCCACCATGCATTTCCTTTCCTGCGACGAGACTGGCATGAGTCGCAAGCCAAAGCCCGAGTTCCTCAGCGGTCCAGGAGACCGGAGGCTCGATGTCACCACCAGCATTGCCGCTAGCTTCGACAGTGTCGTAACTGGTGAATTTTTTGCTCAGTCGTCAAATGCTGCATTGACCAACTTGGATACTCACAGGGTGTCAATTTCTTCTTTATACAACGCAATGGTGGCTTTGTTCATCACCGTGCCCTTTGGCGCACGGCGCATAGGTTTGTCAGGATGAGTCACCAAAATCATCTCCTTGTAAACCCGAGCGAACGATGGCGCGTTCTGCAACATATGGGTCAGTCAATTTCAACACCACCTGCAAAGCGACAACTGACCTCGTTCGCCTGCTCTATAACCGGCCTGTACGAAAAATCAGCATATTGTATAATGGGGACCGAATCAGACCGAATCATTGAACGAACCAGACTAAATTGCGGAACTGCGCAAGCTGTTTCTCATCCTTGGGATCCACCTTGTGGCGAGGATGCGGCTCAAGAAGGACTCCGATCTCATTCCGCTCACGGCCAAACATGATTGCGCCTGCGATGTTGGGACTGGCGTTCATGATATCTTCCATGGGCCCTGGCACCGTTTTTTCACCGTTGGCCATAATGAGCACATCGTCGAGTCGGCCGACACTTGTGTTGGAATATATTGTCAGTCCATTCCATGGCATTATGAGTGTACTCACATCTTGTACAAATCATGTTTGGTGGGATGCCTCTCGAATAGGTCTTTCGTCGCATATCCCTTGGCGTCGTCGAGATTCTCGACGGCAAGATGATGTGTCGGTGTAGTCTGAATAACACAGAGTAAGCCGATGCGCCGAGATACCAGATAACATACTCACCAGGAACTGGCACTCAAAAAGTCCGTCATCCTGAGGCACCCACCGAACATCAGACCGGTTGCTAAACCTCACCCACGCCCATCCTACAGCGTCCACCTCCGACTTGTCTCTCTTAATCAGCGTCGGACAGCCAACTGGGACCGAAGATATTTCGTTGAACAATTGGTCTCAAACATGAAAAAACAAAATGTATTACTCACACTCCGTTCCAGCGTACATCGAGATGAGATTAACGCCCTGCGCGACGAGCGAGTCACCGACGCGCGAGGCGAGTGGGCCACCTGAATACGACTACAACATCTCGCCTCAGCGTCACAGATACCTCTCGGAGGTAAGAACATACCAAAATACTCAGGGTCTTGAGATACTCAACGATCTCCGGCGACTGCCACTCCAGGATCATTGCAGGCACGGTCGTGATCCCCGTTGCCTTCACCTTCTGTGCATTCTCGATGGCATTCTCCGGCGTGGGCACCACGGGCAGGACGTATTCCGTCGCAGTAGACGCGAGGGGGTGGATACACGCCGTCCCGTTGTTGCAGAGCGGTAGGACGAACTGTGTCACTGAAGCCAGGGCGTGGAAGGGAGGCAGCGCCCCGACGGCGTGGCGGGGAGAAAGCTCCACTGTTTCAGCGACACCCTCTGCATGTACGCGTTCAGCCAAGGGGGCCAGAACTGGTGCAGATTGGGAGAGACAACTTACCGAGGGCTGCGAAGTCAATGAAGGTTCTGTGGGTCTGCGGAATAGACTTTGGGAAGCCCGTGCTGCCTAGCGAGGAATTTAATTCGGGCCGAGAATGTGGAATGACTGAAGGGAACATACCACTGGAATGGAGGTACGAAACAACATCGTCCACCGCTACCCTTGTCGCTGGCGCTGGGTAAGGCTGGAACGCGTGCTCGGCGGATTCGTGGCCCAGATGAGGGTAAATCTGTCCGAGGAGAGGGACCTCTTCGATGGACAGCTCATATGAAGGGCTCTTGGCAGCCGCGTCCTCCGAGACGGCGCCCACCAGTCGCCCGAGAGAGCCCTTTGTAGTCAACAGCCGATGAGACCCAGTGTTACTGAGCAAATGGAACACCGCCGGGGCCGTGTTTCTGTTTGAAATTGCGAAGGGCTGACAAAATGAATGAAAAATATATGAGATGACGATTGGACATACCACGATGCCAGCCCTGATGCAGCCGGCCATTATTGTCTGGTACATCAACACATCCGTCAGCGCAACAATACCGAGGACCTGCCCTTCTGCACCGCGGCGTCCGGGCCGCAGAATATGCGCAACGCGATGCGCCGCTCTGCAGAATTCGAAGTGGCTGATTTCCGTTATGCCGCCGTGGCCATCCGGGAACGCATACGCAGCATGGCGGTTGTTACCCGCGATGTGCAAGTCGATGATCTCGCTCATGTTGAGCGAGCAGTCGAGAGGGGGAATTACGTGAGCCATTGCCTTGTGAGGCTTGTGTTTCTGGTGGATGCGGTCCTTCAATAAGGATGGCTCTTATACGACTGTGGTTGCCGGGCGGTCCCCGGCGAGCGGCGTTTGCTGAATAAAGTGTGGAACCTGGTGACTGCAGGAACCAAAAAAAAAGCCACGCAGAAGCATAAATAACCCTCGGCGTCAACTAGGTGCTCCCCGAGCTCTTTGGTGGAAGACCGCAAATGTCGTGAATGACACCATCGGCGATCCCTCGGGCAGGACGCCAGGTCCGCGGTTGAAGCGCCGACGCTCGACCGGATACTGAGTACCCGGGAGTAAAACGGGAATCCCATCCCATTGTGGTGGGAGAAGCGGAAAATAGGATATACTATATTGCGACTTCATTGATGATCGCAACGCGCGACATAAATATGTGAGCACGAACAGCAGCATCGGCACTAGCACATAACATGAGTCAGAAGAAGCACTGACACATATGAGCGAAAGGGTACCTCCACGTGCGGTATCGCACACTTCCCTGCGAGCGAGGCCGTTGAGCCGGTGAACTTCAGTTTAGGTTTGGGCGTACAGAGCCTACTACGTCCGTCTTCCGGGGAGATAGGAACGTTATGAGTGCAGGGCATTCCTGCCGGCGTCCTGCGGTGATGTTAGTAAACCAATATGTGAGAGTTGAACCTATTCTGCGCGTAAAGACCTTGATAGTTTGCAAATCAGTTATTATTATCGAGTCTTGTCGGCGTAGAACGGTTGGCCTGAGTGCAGAGTGGCGGGTAGCTTCCAGAACACATCGGCAGGGAATTCCGAAGGGGTCTCGTCGAGCTCCAACGATCTGCATGTTAACCCGCTTTGACAGGTCGATTGAAAGCTGGATTGTAGATAGAGTAAGTAAATGCTCACCATGTGTGATCTAGCGAAGCGGAAATCCCATTGGGCCGGGGGGCTGCACGTATCGCGTCGCTCTGCACGCAGTATTACATCAATCCCCCACACTGGGTGTATCAAGACGATGAGCCTTCCCATGTAACGTTCACCGTTGTCCAATATCCGGGATGAGAGTCTGATCCGAGTGCAACCCATTTTCATGCCTGGTGAAGCCAGGATGCCATTTCTGCCGAAACCGCGATCCTATTAAATTACTGGTAAGCGTTCGAGCCTAGTGGAACGGAAGGAATATTTATCACCGGAGTTTAAAGAATGACATCTTTTTTCGGGCTTCAAAGAATTGCGTGTTCGGCAACCGGACAGACGGAATGGGACGGACCTGGCGAGAGACTATGAATTGCAGTTATTTTTGTCGCATTTTGTCGGTGTAGAACGGGGAGCCTGAGTGCAGAGTGGTGGAGACTTTCGAACGAGCATTGCCGGCGGGTTTGAATTCCATCGGCAGACAACGAATTCGAATTGTAGACGCCTCGGGTCAAGTTTAAAGGCCTGGATTACAACCCCAGACCAAAAACGAATGTCAGTCGGCTGGAGTAGATTTCACGACAAAGAATAAACCCTGCACCGAATACGAACTCTGATTGATCTTGAAGGACCCCGTGGCGCCGAGTAGAACTTCCAGTTGAAATAAATCGTCCTTCGCCTCGCAGGGGTCCATTATGAAAAAAACCAGGCAAAGAAAAAATTGACTGAGACTCACCTGTTAAGACCAGGATAAAGTTCTCTACCGCCACTTCGTACCGGCGGGATTCCACTTCAATATTGCTGCCGAGAGGTCAAGTCCACGGCCAGGAATAGAGTAAACACCCCCCGGTAACTTAGTCCGTGCATTACACGCAGCGTAATCAGTAAGCAGGCTCGATTCCACCCTGCCGTGTCGAAAGGGACAGACACACACTGACCCTTGTCGTCGCCCCCACCCACCGTCTTGTGCCCTTCTGCGTCCGCTCTGCGTTGCGACCTGCAGGAAGTACTTCTCCTCCGAAGCACTCGCGTCGGCAGAGACGTGAGCGGACGTCTTATGAAGGAAGTGAGCAAAAGGGGCGGCTCCGAGGAGGGAGAGAGGAGGGAGGACCCGGTGGCGGACAGCGATGGTTGTGTAGAGCGTGCCTGGGACGAGGGCGCTCGCTTGCGGGGAGAAGGAATTTTATGCGATCTGTGGGACTCCCAGCATCGAACAAACAGGCGAGGAAGATGAAGAGAAACACGCACGCTCGATCCGATTCTTGACCCCAATCCAGCGGACGACGAGTCCCTGCACCTGGCTGTGCGTTTCATTGTATTGACCCGTCGCCGCTCTCTGCCCGGTCCCGATGTGGTTCTCGAGCACGGATGATAAGTCGAGGTGAGTCCAGAGGGATGATTTCTGCTGGAACTTCAACGTAGCTGGGATATGGTAAGGGAACTGTTTTTCGAGTTTGAGGAGAACTGGCTAACTCAGGCTAAGGTCCTGTTCATACGAACAGCTGTGCCCGGCGAATACTGGACCAACACTGACGTGGGAGGGTACGGTGGGCTGAATTACGAGAAGAGAATTGCACCTTTTGCCGCGCCGAGGAACCGTGCAGGGTGGACGGGTCTGAGCAGGATGTGGTCGGGGAGAAAGAGCCGGTGACGGATCAATATCGATCAATGGCGGTGTTTACTGCATCCGACGGTTGCACAGCATTTTGAACAATTGTGTTTTCAGTTTCTGGTGGTTCAACGTTCAACGTTGGTTCAAGGTGTGAACTAGATCAAATGAGTCGGCGCAGTGTACCTCCGGTGGAGCCCTCAAATATTTCCGTAGCAACAACGATGACAATTCGGCACAAAAACCACGGACACAAGGAATCGAACCTCGATCTGCCTCTCGTCCCGGCCGGAGGCAGAACTCATGAGACCGCGCTATCCTTTTGCGCCATATCCGATCTACGTGTAGGGATAAGAGGTTCATTTTTCCATCAGATTCAGGTCTTTGGACAATAAACTGGGGTAAAAGACAGACAACCTGGCTGTTTGATTCTTCATTCTCCACATTGCCCGCAGCGGGTTCTGCTAAATCTGTTAGTCTCATCCTCGTACTTACTATGCCTATATAAGTTCACGGACAAAAAGTGCCTTATTCCGAGTGCAAACTTCAACATTAACTCGAAAGAACGTCAAAGCGAAAGATCTTCCTCCCCTAGCTGCCTTGAAACCGTCTCATTTGTTTCGGCTGAGATATAGTATTGAAAGCCCTCGTTCATCGCGGTGATTCCCTGCATTGAAGCTCATTGAGATGCGGGCCGTGAGGGTTCGTTCGACTCCCTCCGACGGCATACGTAGGAAATTCAATGACTCTTTTTCTCTCTTTTCTTCTGGGTGGCTGTTTTGACCCTCGACGCTACCTCAAGTTAAGTGAAGGGAAGCTTGCTCGGCGGTAAGTTCTTTACGAGAGACATGATGTTGATTATATGGACCTTGAATCGAGGCATTGAGACCTTCGTCGATCGCGACGATCACCCACATTCAATATTTGTTTCCTGGAACACGCCCATACAGTATATGCTTTGAACACACACTTTCTTTTGATGAGAGTCCCATTTTTTTTTGGCTGAAGGTCCTTGCTTGCCCGGAAACTTTGGAACTGCGGAGAAGCTTGCTCGGGTCAATTCTTGACCGGTGAATGGGAAGTCTGCTCATCCGTAGGCATTGAGAGTCCTTCAAGGTGTGCTTCCCACTTTTTCTGGTGGCTGTTCTGATCCTTCCCGCTGGACTGCTCAAAGACGATTCCTCATCCTTCTTGACCATTTCCGTTCAGTTCTTCCATTTTTCGAAGGGCAACTATGATACTGCAAAGAATTCTGCATGTGTGTTTACATAACCGTTCATCGAAGATTAATGAGCTATCACTAGGGGTGGCTTATACGTGCTCAAACCGAGGCATTCAAAGCCCTCATTGAACGACGTGATCACTCACATTTACTGGTTTGGTCTACCGCAAGAATCCAGGTGGGAGCGGGGTTCGACTCCCCAGAGGCTGTTAAGAGATTTCTCTCGTTCCTTTTTTCCCTTGGCTATGGAAGAGGGTGGAAATCATACGGGTGGCTGAAAAGACTCCTACATGTTAAACTACCAGTGCCGCGGAAAAAAAAAATGGCAAGTCCGCAGTTGTATCTACAATCTTTGCAATCAGATCTCCGTGGAATTTGGGAACATCCAGTAAAATGCTAGCTGCACATTGCATTACCTACATATAGTCTTCCTGGGATGAGATCAATGTAAGTACATGGGAAGGCTGCACTGAATCACGCAGTTTTCGAAGGAAGTACAGAAAGGAAATCCAGCATTTATGGATCAGGAAAAGCACAGTTCTACTTATCTACAGGGAACCGCCGATAATTAGCCTTGAGCATTTTGGGTAACTGCTAGAACCCAACATAAAACTGCTGTATTCTCAGGAATGGTCATCTATGTGGGAACAATGACTATGTCTGCCACTTCCAATTGGGTGGATTGCCAGACAATTGAAAGTAGTGTTGAATGTTGATTTGTCCGACATTCATCCCATTGGCTGGCGAAGGAGGCCCCCAATGTTTGGTTGAAATTGCTTGATACGTCTACAAAATTGGAGAAAATGGGACTCCGATGCACCTTGCAATAGATATCGGGAGGCAAGTCTGTATTACACCGATACTGAGCACCATTCAACCTGGTTGAACCGAGAAATCGAGGCCACCTACGTTTGAATTTTAGCCACCAACGATGTTCTATTTGCATTGACATCGCAGGTGAGTGATTCGATTCCTCTTTTATCACTGTAGCAATAAACTCTATGGGCTACAACTCATAGAACATTGCCCATTGTTCGACATAGGTGGCCACTAACAACGGGTGATGGTAGCGTAATTTCGCGGGATCTTGCTGGATTAGAGGCACAGACAAGAGTCATGATGTCGCCTTTCATATCGGAGACCACGGCCGGATATCTACTGCTTTCCAGGAGGATTAGACATTTGGAGGTACACGTAGGAGGTCAAACGCGAACACATGTGATGGCATTAATTGGATATAGACACCACCGCCGCCACCATCGCTTCGAGGCCTTCCGAGGTGGGTTTTACTAGTACAGAATAACCCACCTAAGTAGGTCCATACGTAATAGCGCCGTAGCTCGCTTAGGTGGTAGTAGTAGTACAGGATGTCGGGTCGGGCGTTGTTCGATGCCATGTTCTTTCTCCGTTTGCTTGTACTTTGGACAAGTCTGTGGCGGGGATGGGAAGGAATGGTGAGATGTTTGCGATATATTTGAACGTTGCGATTCAGATCGATGTTCAAGTCGCAAATAAATGAATGTAACACTTCATTTCTGGCCGACTGGAATCTATACTGTAACAGCTTGAGCAATCAGCTACACACATACAGGCATATTGTACTAGAAATCCCGATATGAAAACTCAGTTCGAACACACATTACAGCAATTCTCGAATCTAATGGGATTGATCGAATTTTTTTTCTTGGTTCCCAAAAAGGAAAGACCAGCTTGCCTCACAAAATGCCCGCTTTTCAACGGCTTCTAGTGACATTTTTTGTAAGCCAGATACCTGTAGAGGCCTTGTCTGCACATTTTGGAGTGAATTGAGGCTAAACGATGGACAGCGGCCGAAGTCGCTGATCGGATCTATTGATACGGGATTGCCCGCTGATTACCCACGATCTACTCACCGAGACATTATTTCACCGTGTCCTGCCGGTGACATATATCCGGAATGCGTGTCTAAACGATTTCGACCTCCACTCTGCCCTTGAGAGCCTCTAGTGGTGTTTCTGTGAAAATTCCGTTTTGGGAACTGCTAAAAAAAAACTCCGATCAATCTCATTAGATTCGAGAATTGCTGTAATATGTGTTTGTTTGTTTGTTAGTACAACCCGTGGCTGGCTGGTGAATATTCATCAAGAAGGAAAAGCTGAACACCGACAGGGATGAGTTGGAGGCCAGACTAAAGGGGAAAAAAAAGTGGAGATACAAGAGGCTGCTTTGCAGTCGCACTGAATATGCTATAGACTCTTCAGTTCCTCGCGCACCCGGAATCCGATTCGTAAATGCATGCATTACTATTGATTATTGGACGGACTCTTTCCATCTTGATCCTATGTAGTAATCCTGATTGTATTTCACTTCAAATCCTTCCACCTCGCCTCGCCAGAGGCTGAAATGAGCCTTGGTTCAAATCGGATGAAACCGGCTTCCTGGGCAACGGCCGAGAGATCCCGACCAGTTCAAACTCCGATTACCGTGCACCGATCACAATGATGCCGTTTTGGCGCCGACGACTTGCTTCCTGCTTCCATCCTCCAGCGAGCTATCGGACATGGATTCTTCAAGTGGCCTAGACCTGGCCCACAATGGACTCTATCAGGTGGAAGATCTCTGGTTCTCCCATGGTAGCCTCACTGTCCGCGCACAGAACTCGATATTTCGCGTCTCGGGCGCAGTAATACAGTACTCGCTGCGCGATGTCCTGTTTTCCGAGACATGCTTTCCTTTCCCCAGCCAGCCGATGGCATGTCCTCGATCGACGGCATGGATGGGACTCCAGTCGTTGAGCTGCACGACATGGCCGAGGAAGCAGAGCCGTTTTTGCATGCCATTTTCGACTCCAGGTTCGTTCGCCTCACGATTTTCATGGAAGGAGGTTGGCACCACGAATTTGTTGCGTAAGCTCTTTCATGCCGCCTCCGTCGACGACTGATCTTTCGGATATCTTGGCAATCTTACGGCTCAGTCACAAATATGACATTCAATATCTTCACCGTCGAGCTTTAGCCCATCTGTCCAGCGTCTTTCCGACAGAACTCTCCGTGTTCTTGGCGATGCTCAACCACTTCCCCGAAGGATTTAAAGATCTGAAGGAATCCGTCGATTCGCATCTCCAGGTCCTCCGCGTCCTCCACGAAGTCAACGCACTCTGGCATCTTCCCTCAGCATACTCGCGAGCCTCGAAGTTTCCCCCGGAAAAGCTGTTCGCCGCTGCAGGCTGGGTGCACCTCCCCCAAATCATCCGCAACCATCTCTACATCGCGCACTTTCACTAAGCGCGCTACGTCGTCTCCATTGTCCATGCCTTCGGGAACCAGTCGGGGACGCCGTGCACGCCTCAGGCTTATCCGAAGCACATAGTCTCCATGTTCACTGCACTCATGGAGCCCATCGGCGACCCAGAGATGGAGTTTAACTTCTTTGACGTTAAGGATGTGTTTAACCGGGGATATGAGACGAGTTCGATGCGCCGCTCTGTGCGCCGTGCCGGGACAATATGGCGGTGCAGGTCACTGCGGCATGCAGAAGGTATGGGATACACTTCCCACTACTTTTGGTCTGCCCCCGTGGGACGAGTTGCAGACGATGGAAAAAGGAGTCAGGGAATGACGGCACTATGGGTCTCAGATATGGTATCGGTATGTTGTCGGATAGCAGTCTGATTCTTCCTTCTAGTGGCCGGAAAACCTGGACGCCAATTGCCAAGTGCGAGACAGAAACCGCGTCTCGGCATCTAAGCATACCGATTCAGATGGCCCCTCTTCCACGCATGGCCCGGATATCCGTATTCGCGCTTTTGACTTCACTCTAGTCAACTTTCGGGCTACTATCTCTTCCTTTAAACGACACCCGAAACTCTCCCTGCTTTCCCGTCTTCCTCGGAGCTTCCGCTACATTTGCGGCGTCAGTGTCCGCCCCGCCGAATAATTCGTGAAGCGACTTGACGTTTTGGGCACATCTATTCGCGGCCCTCGGTCGGTCTTCTACCCAGCCGTTCGAGGCGTTCAGGCGGATCTCCGTCCACGAACTGCAATTGCGTGTCAGTGAGATCGAATACGATACACACGCAGGACCTAAATCCGAAAACCAACTGACCGTGCTACCAACAAGATTCCCTTCCGTACCGCGCAGCTGCAGATATCCCTTCATCGTGCCGGGGTTGGTCGTTGCCTGCCAGCGAATAGTGATCAGCTTCAAATTATCTCACGCAGAAGGACAACTGAGTCCACGAACCTTGCGGCTGAGCGGCAACGCAGTAGAGAGAGCCACAGCTGCGAGGCTGAGAGTGAGGATGAAGTACTTCATTGTAAGATGTACTTCGCTGTGCGTTGTGGCAGTCGTCGCTGGGGCTTTATAGGGCGGGAGGCGAGTAATGATGTTGCGAAGCGAGTGTGTCAGAAGTTGCCAATGTCCCATCCAGATACATATGAGCCTTATGCCATGACGGCAGGACAGGATGTCAAACCACGAGTAAGAACCGAAGACTGATCTTAAGTTGTCATTGCAGGGTTGTCCGGGATGAAGCACTCACGGAATCCTGACTAGTCGGAGGGCTCCAGAAATATCTCCTTCTCGGACAATCGGTGTTGAAGTTCACAGAGTTCTCCGCCAAAGGTTTGGAATACGATCCACGGTTCAACCGACACAAATTGAACCGAATATCAGCTAGACGGAATAATGCTCGAAGAGCGTCAAGCGTATGCATCCGCGGGAGCATTGTTACTATTGTTACTATTTGTGGACACCACCTATGTCAAATACATGACTGAGGTACGGCTAAGTCGACCACGGCGGGCCATGAGCAGCGTAAGTAACGCGGAATAAATAATACGACTTGACCGTGATACCCGTGTGACCGCATACATAGAACCACATGACCTTCTGACTAGTGATGCCCAGGGCCCGGCTTGGCCTGAAAGCCCGGGCTTGGGCCTGGCTCGGGCGGGCTCGGGCTTGAGATTCTTGAAGCCCGAGCCCGAGCCCGCTGATAGGGCTTGGCCTGGCCTGGCTTGGGCCTGAGCCCGGGCTTGGCAGTTGGTTTTACCTGTAACACTTACCATGTACAAAAGCTGTTAGAATGGTGTATCTGATGATATCAAAGGTACTTCTCCAAGAACGGAGCGTCAGACAGTTCATATCCCCACTTTCGATGGGCAAACATGCACATTTCCATTTTGGGATGCAGTGTTGAAAGTTTTTGAACAGGCCGTTTTCGCGAATTAGTGTCACACAATTTGAGACGCACCTATAGAACAAAACCGGATCAAGTTCTAAAAGGACTTCTCAAATATTTCTGTCCAAATTCAATGGAAACCAAGAGCAAACACCTGCACACCCGAGCCCAGGCTTTGAGCCCTGGCTTAGGGCTTTGAAATTCCAAGCCCGAGCCCTAGGCCCGCAAAAGCCCGATGTCGGGCTTGGCTTGGCTCGGGCCTGGGAGGGCTTGGCTTCGCGGGCTTCAGGGCTTCAGGCCAGGCCTTGGGCATCACTACAAGTTCTGACATAATCATCCACCGAAAAAAACCGCCGGCATCGAGGAGGGGGCGCTGGGAGGCGTCGTGAGCTTCAAAGAACTGTGAAGCAAGGTCGATAGGGAGGATGAAAATCCGATGGTGTTATGGGGAGAGCCAGCAGTGCTGAGGCTGCGGTATAGGCTGGATGCACACTCGATGTCGTGGATGACGGCCGCGAGGACGCCTGGAGGCAGGATGGTGGGTGTGTGGAGGAGGAGGTGTAGAATGTGTGTGTTGAGAATTATCAAATCTTTTTGGATGCCGTCGAGTCGCCTCATGAGGGTGCAATGCCTGATCGCTGTTTTCCTGCCAATGCGGTAACGTGCGCAGGCGGCGAGCGAGGTGAGCGGGGGCTGTCGCGAGCGTATGGCGCGGAATCTGGCGGCGCGGTAGTCCCTGCGCGATATCGGGGGCATGTCCGCTCGTCGTTGTCGAGGGTGAAACGGGGGTATGGGTGGTGTGGGTGGTGTATCCATTTTGTTGTGCCGAAACCTCGTCCAGGGCAGTGGACGGTCCTGGGCGGGTGAACTGTCGGCGGCAATCGAGGGCCCGACGCTCGATGCAGGCGGAACGACGACGACGACGACCCACCGGGTGGTGGTGGTGGTGGTTGTTGTTGTTGTTGTTGTTCTTCTTCGCCACGGCTGGCTTCCAATTCATTTGCTTTGCGGAGTCGCACATGCACACATGCTATTTTTAACACTACAGATCATTCCATCTTCTGGTTGCGAGAAGATGGAACGCTGGTGACAAGCGGATCCCCGTACTGACAGATCCATTTCTGAGATTGATTACTACAGGGTCAGGAGTATATGTGCCAGGGTACTGTACTATTAAGTTCAGTTCGACACGGGGTGTGACCCGTGACAAATTGAACCATATTCGACATTCGACAGCCGGCTGAGGTGACAGTGACCAGCGGCAAAATTTCGACAAACCCCTGCGACATTCCCTGCATCAGAAATATATTTGAAAGGGACTCTTGAAGACGGAGGTGAGTGCAATTGTCATTTTGGGTAAATATTTCCTTTAGATGTGAAATTTTGGCAAGTAATGGACCACTTGTCACGAATTTGGGCTCAAAACATTGTCCTGAGGCTCTTATTTCAATGAGAGTTGTTCATAAACCGTACCTGACACCTGTATTCGCTGCAAATTTCGGTTCCGGCACGATAGGAGATTTTCCAGATTTTTTTGAACCGTCGGACCGATTCGACACCAGCCCGGGGTGACGCGTGACATTTACCAAAGTTCGACACCGACAAGGGTGCCCGTGACCCGTGACTGTCGAACTGAACTTAATAGTACAGTAAAATCAAAGAACAGGAGCGTGAGAGAGTCGCTGACGTAGCCGGAATCGAAGTTACACAACAACATTTAGGCAGTGGGAAATCACTTTGTGTGTGAATGCATGGTCTGAGTCTTCAACTGGACGTGGCGTCAAGCATGAGAAGCATCAATCGAAAGATAGGATACGCACGCATGGCGCAAATCGATAACTCCAACGCATGGGGTTGCCGCGACGACAGGAAGTATAGATCTTTAACAGGCCCTAATCGAGATGCAGGTATTGTTCGTCGATAGATTCATGAGATGGAGCAAGCCAACATTAGCACAAAATTCAGTCTCAGTAGAATCACCTGAGTTTGAGCAAGGAGCTAGTGGACAGGTCGTCTATAACTCTAGTCATAACATTCAGCACCCATATAATTCCGCAACGGGTCCGAAAAATCTCGGCTTCAGGCCGCTGGAAACAAAATTGAACCTTACTCGCCGAATTGGGATGTTGGGCCGAACTTGCCGGGCGACGTCCGACGTGAGTTGGTAAGCAGTGGCTGTGCCATTTTTTTTCTGTCTCTTACCACCGCAAATCAGGTGCTCTCACCGGTCACAAATCTGTCTATCACTGTACGGTACAGTGTACCTGCTCTAGTACCAAATTAAGCCTCGAACCAACCGCTTACAGTACTGTACTATTTCGACCATTTCTTCAGTGATGGGTGACCAAGGGGGACCGAAAATGGGAAAATATGATATCACCCAAGGGGGTGTCGATTCTATAAATTTATTTTTCCAGGACCCTTCGAACCCCTCCCCCCTACGTAATGTGTATTACACATCACATAATCTGTATTACATTATACACGTGATCGCGAAATTCCCTTTCGGAGATCACGAACGCGTCAGACGCGTTGCAAATATCCGCGTTATAGCTGCGCATTGCACACATCATGTCGATGAAATGATGCAATGCATGTTGACAAGGGGATGTGGAGTACCCTTGGAGCATCTGAAAATTGCAGAGATAAAACCAGATAAAAGCCCCCTCTCCATTGTTCCGCCCAGTGCACACAAATGGCCCAACAAAATATTACCGCCGACACGGATTTTAAACACCTGCAGTGACGGTTTAAGCAGTTTGAGAATTTCGGGCCCCTGGGTCCCATGCCCATTACAGTTGAACAGCCTTGCAGTGCCAGTAATTGCATTGAAAGCGGAGACGCAGATGAAATTGCGTGCACAAAAGCAGGCTGTGTCTCAAAGGTAGGACTCCCTCTCGCTTCCAAACTATCCCTCAATATTTCCTAGTTCCACCTCAACTGTATTTCGATGGGTTACCCAATTGCATCTTGGCTTTGCGAGAAATGTCGTCTTGAAGGAGTTGTAGATTAGTTCTACATGCCGCTGCCCAAAGTCTTCCATTTAATTTCACCTTCGTTAGGGCTCCGAGCCATGATTAAATGTGGTACAATACAGGAGAGCATTGTAATATGTTGTTGGCCAAGACTTTTGACAGACTGACTCAAATGGGGAATCTTCAGAAAAAGACTGATATCACGCCGTAGGGACCCAAATATGCTCGTCCTGGCACTTTCTCGACCATTTTTAACGCCCCGGAACGAATTCCGAGGCCCAAGAACCTTCCAAAACCCCTCAAAAAAAATTGCATGCAATTTTTTTTTCTGCCAGCTGGCCAGAGCCTCCCCCCCCCCTACCCCATATGGAAGATGCTTATCTTCGGGCCCCCTTGTGCGTGACACCCGATTTTTTTTGATGTGCTCAAAAAACACCTTAATTCAAAAGGAAATTTATCGGTCTGTTTGGTCGACCAAAATCTAAAAATAGTGAAGAAACGGTCGAAATAGTACAGTACTATGAATCGGAGGTTACCCCTGAGTCAGTGCTCGGGAGTCGGTGGCAACTTCAAAAAAATTCGGCCTCAAAAAGCTTAATTTCCGAGGCCTACCGCGCTCAAAAAGGAGGACCATCTGTGTCAACTCACGAGTTCACTCTGCGCAGATCTTCGCGCTCTCTCAGCTCCACGGCTCCGCCATCTCCACCACACAGTTGTAATCCTTTGCCGGTTTCAGCCTGAACTAAATAGCCTTGAAATTTTCCTGGAGGGAGATCCTGAGTCTTAACCTCATCGCAAAGGTGAGCTTTTCCATTTTTAACTTTGTGTTGTGAACCCCGTGTACTCATTTCGTCGTGGATCTCCTTACTAGAGAACGTACCAATCAATTCCGCGCCGTAGACCCTTCCGGCGATGGATATTCAGCAACAAACTGGACTGACTCGGATTACTATGGAAACCAGGAGCACCACGCTTTTTAGCCAGTGTTCCGGTGTGATGTGAATGATGCCAACTGATTTTGCCATCCCCCTTTTGGTTCAAGACCCCGAACCTAGTGCCCGCTGTTGATCATCCTCCGGGACCGGATCACGGAACCGTAAGCATAACCCCATAATGTTGAAGAAACAATGCACTCGAAGACGAGTACATATCCATGTTGTATCCATAGGGCGTGAATTTAAGAAGGTTGAAGTATGAAGCAGCGGTCCCGGGGCAAGTGAACACTAAATAATGTGAGTTGATGTTGAGTTGACGCTAACAGTGGAACCTAGATCAACTGATGCTTCAATTCAACACTGTGGCTCGCATCCTCAAATTGATCACTTCAAGTGCTTGACTGAAACCCAAACCCTGTACTCTGGATTGACTGTTTACCCGCATTTTTGGCAACCATTTTGCTGTGACAGGGCTGCCGCTTCCTCGATCTCTTCAACAACACTCGCGCAAGTTGCTGAGCGCTTCACAACTTTACTTGAGGGTCTCGAAACACAGGAGAGGGAGCTTCAGTCTGTCTGCATAAGGATTAATGTATCAAATCAACTTTCTAGGGACAGAGTAATTCTTCACATTCAGTGCTCAAACATCGAATTGAAATTCACATTATGGTGATGTTGAACACAAGGAATGCAATAGAGAGATTGCACAAAGCCATATGAGCCACAGTGTGGCTTTCAATTTCGGCCGGAGAGGGTACTTCGGCCCAGTGTTGTATATAGTCCCACGGAGACTTGAACTAGCATTATTTTACACTTTGAGATTGGAGTGAATATATGGCGAGTGTATTAAAAATTACCATTTATAAAAGCCATAAGCCACGGTGTAGCTGTTGCGCAACCTCTGTAATATCCGCTTGTGGATGGTCCGCACCCACACTTGGTAGCATTTGGTAATCCCAGACTCGTGAAGTTCAATTCATATTCAGGCTTACAAGGGACAAAGCCATAGCGCGAATTGGATTGGGGAGGAAGGACGAGTTTCGAGGCAAAGACTCCAATCGGGCCGTCTATTTGCGAGAGGGATTTGAAATCCCAAATTTCAACTGTAGAACAAAAAGCCTGTTTCCTACACGATTTACGACCCAGGCTCGAATGGAGGGAGCAGTTCCTCAGAAGACCATCTGCTGCCGGGTCTTGCAGGTCTGTTCAAGCAGCATGTAAGGTTTAAGTCGTATGTATGGAAGAATCCATGAAAATCCGAGGATACGGCAGTGGCAGAACATTCCGTGCAGCGAGACTTCAAGTTGAAATTTGGGACTTGAGTTTGTTGTGACTATGTAGTACTTGAGATCCTGAATTTAAAGCAGTTTATTTCAGTAGTAACACTCTCTGTTATTGCGGATAGCCCCGATGCTCATCGTCTTCGCGTCTCAAAGGATAACAAGACTTTAATTACAAGGGCCAAACGGGGTAATCACCGGAGACGCCATACGAGCTCCTTCGGGACAGTACATCGGGGTCCTCAGTCGAAAACATGTGCCATCACTCGCATCACACCGGAACACTCGCTAAAAAGCGTGGTGCTCCTGGTTTCCATAGATTACTTATCTTCACTGTCGTATTTGCGATACTATTCTCATCCTGACATCTTTCAGGTCTCTGATACCTCCCAGGAGAAAACCTTCGTCGTACGATTCTCAGCAATTCTCTCACAGTGGGCCGGCATTCCATTCCATTCTTGCTATCCCCGTACAAATATCTGGGGTGCCCCACCTGCAGCCAGAGAATATGTTTCTGGGGATCTTTTCCAACGCGGTGATAATCTTGAGCTGTCGGTATTGCTCTGTCAGCTTTGGCGTTGGCATCAAGCTTATCCCACAGAATATTGTGACAGCCGCTCGAAATGGTGGTCGTCAGTGTCCTCAAGCTTAACCTTGTGGTCCAAACCTTTACTCTAGTACCCCCAACGCTACATAGATATTGGTCCTGAAAATCTTCCTCTATGTATGGACCCAGATCCTTGGAAACACCCAACATAGATGCTAACGATTCAACCCGCAATCATTGCTTTTGTTCCAAGCAACTCCGGAAGTTTCAAGAACATCGAAGGCGACGACTTGTTGCGACCAGGATCGATGACCGTTCTTACTCCCCCTAAGCGCTGTGACACACAGTAATTACTCTCCTTCGCGAAAATTCTGGTACCCCGGATGCTATGTTGTTGTTATTTTTTTTTTTTTTTTTTTTTTGGAGCGTTTGGAATAACAATTCTCGGTCTGCAGAAGCATTCCAAGGTTGTCCGCTTGTGCTGCTGGTTGTAGGCCAGTCGTCGCCAGATAAGTTGGCCAAGGAGGAAATGCCGCTACGCACATATTTACCAGTTTGGGGCTCCGGCCGTAAGTTTAACCTATTCCGTTTCTATCAATAATGGGCCGCATACCCACTAAAACCCCCTTTGAGTAAGTCCAGTCGTCTGGCAGTGACTCTTCATCCATAATTAGCCCGCTCCACATGTTTAACACGAGCTGTTTTTTCAGCGCCAGTGTTCCAAATTTAACCTTATCTGTAAGGATCTGGTCACGGCGCAAGGATTCATTTATCTTAGCCAACCATTGATTATGAATTCCGGCTTCGGTGAGTACTCTTTCAGGATTTTTTACTACTTTGCCAACTCGGATGTTCCATATCAAATGCCAGGCAATAGATACAAGTTTCGAAAACAGTCTCGCCTTCTCAGGCTGAATAACACCTTTCTCTGATTTAAACATGACTAGGTTACAACCTAGAATCAGGCCCCAGTAACCAGTTTAATGGTGGCCACTGGATATATTTCTTCAACCACACCTGTTGCGTCAATTTCCATATCAAATTCTGCCCGTATGCATTACATTCTAGAGCAAGGTGTTCTAAAGTTTCGGGTACGCCACATATATGGCATTCTCCCCTTATCTCCATTGTGTCAATATGGGACCAGAAGTCACCCATCCTGAATGTGTTATGCATGCATTTCCAGTAAAATTCATGGGTTAAGCGTTGCATTGTAGCGGACCTGATTGATTTCCAGATGGCTTCATCATTGGGGGTATATTTTGAGAGTTCTTGATGCTATGTTGTTGACCTGGCGAAATGCCAACGAAATGCTCATTAGTTGGTGATTTCACGATTTCTATATTAAAGTCCGCACTTAATGCGAACTCCAGCAGGCATTGCATTCCTTGACACCTCCAGGAATCTTATTTGAGCCTCGACAAGAGTCCAGAATCGGGGTTAAAACGCGCCGCTGTTTGTGCATGCTTTCCCTACCATGACGTCACACTCCAAATTTATCCAAACCCCTCGTCTCTTCCCGCCACCATGACCGACAGCGCACATACCCCCGATTCCTCCGAAACACCTCCTACACCGCAGCCCAGCTCTGCGTCCATCTCGAGCTTCCCACCAGACACAATGAGCGAATCGTCTGACTCAGGTCGCACACCGGGTGCGCCACAAAGAGGGTACATCCCCACGGGCACGACGGCGGCGGAGTACAAGTCAGAGAGCCTCAAGAATTATGACAGTACGCTGAAAATAATATACTCTCTTGCCACCGGGTGCTCATCTGTGTATGTTGATAGATCTGACTCCCGCCACCGACCAGAGTGCGAAACAAGACGACGAGGACGAGACGGCGAGCACAACGACAGACTTGACGGAATTCAGCACCATGGCGCAGGCGGGGTCCATCGCGCCCTCGTCGCTCTCGGTGCGCAATCCCAACAAGGACAACGGCGTTCGCGATACGGACACAGACGACACTTCGACGCGCCGGTTCCGGAATGACGACTACGGGAGTGCGCAGATGCCGCCGCCACCGCAAATCAACCTCGCGGCCCGCACGCATCCCCTCGCGGGCGGTGAGGCGGAGCACAGGGGCGTCCTCCTGCGCGAGGAGGAGCAGGCGAAGCTGGATCAGGAGCGCGCGGAGGGCGCGCGCTCGCCGGCGTACGACGACGCGGAGCCGTCGGATTCAATTAAAACTCATTCGGAAGACGAGTACTCCTCGGACGAGGAGCGGGAGACGAGGAAAAGCAAGGGACTGGTGAAGCGCTTGAAGGGCGAGGCGAAGGTGATCAGCGGAAAAATCAGGCGTGATGAGGGGCGGGTGCATGAGGGGAAGGAGATGATGGCCAGCTCTTGACGGATTTGAAAGGGAAAATATCAACGTTGCATGGGAGTGCGTATGTGTATTCTTTTTTGTGATAAAATTGGACAATTGGGGTGTACAATAACAGAACAGCGTTGATCGTTGTTGTTATGGACCTAGGGTCCGACCCAGCATTTATTTCGCAGAGACATTTTAACACCGTTGTTGGTGCCGTCGGTGAGCGGTGAGCAAGGCCGTGATATGTCCAGCGTTTGAGCTATGGGTGGCGTGGGGGCCCGTTTTTGCCTCTCCCGGTAAATAAGTGCGGCGTTGAGATACCTTGTAACAGGTCTCTTTGATTTTTCGCTTCATCAACTCTAATTTGGTACTAATTTGGTAGGCGCACAACTGCAGAGGGAGTTTCAACTTTCAACATCAATGTTTAAACGCCGATGATAATCTTCGAACATCGATGGCTGTCGCGGTCTCTTGATTTATATATACCGAAAACCGCCCTCCATCTCAATGCGTATATGGCTATCGAAATCTGTGTTTTCAACGGTCGCATCAGTCTCGAGATCTGCAGTATGGCTCTTCGAGTTCCACATTTCTGCGAAGTTCGGGTCCTTGATCGAGTTACGAGTACGTTGGTGTGCTCAGCATGACTGAAGCTGGTTTAATTTTACCTGGTTCGGATTCTCTGGTTCAGAGAGAACACTTGTTTCGAGATAGCGTTGGTCAAGTGGAGCTCTGTAAATTATTTTGTGGCCCTACTGTTGCTATAACAATGTTCTATCAGGCGTGGTACGTATGTGTTGTATCCAATTTCGATTAGTAACTCCCCAACCAACAGACAGGGAAGCTAAACCAGGCTCGCCTACTTCGACTTCCCCTTCATTTTATACGGCACGAACTTAACGTTCGGACACTCCCTCTCAAGCAGCCCACATAACACCTCCATCGGTAAATGGTCGAACAGCGACACCTGGTCCAAGCTCGGGAACAGCTTCATCCACCTTGCCACAATCATGTGGTTCCTCGGCACTGCCGACAGCGCCTTCCAAGTCACCCTCAAATCCCTCACATGCCTCAGCCCCCGCTCCGGCGCAGCAGGCCCGTCGAACTCCTTGGCGTCCCACGGCGCGCAGCCGTGCAGCTGCAGCGAGACGACAGTGAGGTTCGGCCGGTGTGCAATACCTCGTAAAGCGGAGGCGTAGTGCGTCTTCGCGAGGGGGGATTTATACAGCTCGAGCGTGACGACTGTGAGTTCCGGAAAGGGGTGCGGCGAGGCGAGGATCCACGCGAGGAGCGGTGTGCTGCCCAAAACGTGCTCAAGCTGCGGGAGCGCGTCGGGCGGGAGGGGTTCGCGCGGCGTCGCTGTCTCGGCGGATCTCGTCACGGCGGGCGGCCCGCGCAAACGCAGCAGCTGCAGCGAATCGTGTCGGCAGAAGAATCCGTGCAGCGCCGCCGGGTCGATGGCCCCGAATGCCGCTTCGACGCAGCGCAGCAGCGGGAGCTTTATGCGCGCAAAGACCGCGCTGATTTCGGCGGGGGAGAGCCGCAGGTTGGACGGGAAGCGTAGGTCGGAAATGCCCGAGGCGCGGAGGACGATGAGCGTACCCAGAACGTCCGGGGCGTCGAACGCGCGGATGGAGATGTTGGGGATGACCCCACCGACGCGTAGCAGAGGGAATATAACGAGCTTCTCGCGGATTTGGTGTTCCTCGATCAGCCCTCCTGCACCAGCCGGGTTTGATTTTTTTGAGCTCGGGGCGCGGACGAATGAGTACAAGCGGCGGACCGCATGGAAGGACGGTTTGTGTGGGCGGATGATGGTGACAGAAAGCGGCGAGACGGCGACGGAGGGCCGGGAGCGATAGCCCGATATCAGGGTGAGGAGGAGTCCCTCCATGTCGCACCGCCGCGCGGCGTTCATCTGCGCGCGCGCGGGCCACGAGCAGAACTCGAGGTCGATGGATTTTATTGGCGGCAGCCGCTGCACAAGGGTGGCAAGCGCCGATACGTGCCGGTCGAGCTTGGTGCTGGGGTCGAAGCGGAGTTTTAAGGAGTCTAGGCGCGTGACGAAGCGCGCGATAAGGAAGGCGGGGAAGGCGCCGCTCGTGGAGAGCGGGGGGTAGGAGTTGGCTGCGATGTCGCTTTCGGTGATGCCATGGCGTCTGAGATGGGAGAGAAGGGCGAGCGAGTGGATGTGCTTGGAGATCGTGGCAAGCGGGAGGAGTTCGTCGTTCGTGAGGTGTTCGAAGATCTCGAGGATGAGCTCGTCGGTGAATCGTGCTAGGAGGGGAATAGATGTACAAGTGGTGGTTGTCGAGTCGGTAACCACGTCGCGTGGAGATTTTGAGAGGACGGCCATGGGAGTTGGGTGCAAGGACGTGGTGATTTGATGGAAGAGAAGAAGACCTATATAGCCTAATATGTGGATGGGTGTATACTTAGCTCTTGATTAATATCGTGATCGACACCGAGCTCAAAGATCCGCACCTATGTCTACAAAGCTACGAAGAGGGTCTTGAGGAGGAAGGACTCCGATAGTATTGAATCGAGTTTTAAACTGCACACTGGCAGGTAGGTGGACGTATCGACTCCGCAAGTGAACGTTCAAGACAGTAACTAAACGCCCGATGATGGAACGTGGGTGATAAGTGGAGACGAGCTATAGATGTTCTGTCCAGTAGCACTCCAGGAACAGATCCCAGAGTAGCTCAGTTAAAGAGTACGTATGCCTTTCCAAGGCTTTACTGCAAATTCTTGGGCCTTCAAGATCGCCAGCGAAGATGTCGAGCTGCAGCAGATTTTGAGGAGCACCCAGATAGTGCTATATGTTGATTTACAATCCGAAAGAAAGAACTGAGAAGGAAGAGTCGTCAGTGCACCGATTTGAGGTGGTGGTTGGTGGTGGTAAGAGCCAAGGAGCATACAAGCCCAACCTAGCAACGCCAATCAAGGACACATAACTTTCTTTTTCTTCTTCTTAAAACCACCATGAGCACTTTTGTGATTAGTGATGCCCAACATCTACGAAATGATTTATTTCCTCCTTCTAGACCCAAGTTGGACCCAAGAGAGCGAGAGAAATTAAATGAACGAGAGAACATGGGGTGCCTAGATCAAAAGTGCGCCCTTGCTACTGTGGTTCAACTTGTTGAGAGGAGTTGAAAATGAATTCCGAGCACCGTCACATTGTGAACCGATGAACCATCACGTTGATTTCCCATTCCAATACAAGATCACGATCACGGTTGGCAAAACATTCCGCTTCAGTCTGAGGTACAGTGACCAGCTCTTTTCGCGTCAGACCAGTGTTCTTCATAGGGTTAAGCCTTGACTTAACTTAAGGCTTAATAAGCCCTTAAGTTAAGGCCTTAGGGACACTGGATGAACATTTCGGATTTCTGACTGAGAAAATCTGAAAAGAAAATTTAAAATTTCACATAGTTTTTTTCACTGAAAAAGTTGATAAAAAAATTCAAAGGTTTCATACCACTTTTCTCAGTCAGAAAGTTGCTGAAAAAATGAAACATAATTGATAATTTATTTTAGAACATTTTCACCTGTGATCTTTCAGATTTCACAGCATATTTCTGGCCCCAAAAGTGGGTGAAAAAAACAAAAGTTTCTTACCACTTTTTGCAGTGAGAATGATGGTGAAAAACTTCAAAAAAAGATGTTAATTTCTTTCAAAACATTTTCAACAGTAATGTTTCAGATTTAATGGAAATTTTCTGCCCATAAGGATGGTGAGAAATCCAAAAACTTTATGAGGTGAAAAATTTAAAATCTTTGTTGTGAAAAGTTCAAAAACTTGGAGTGAAAAATCTGAAAACTTCAAAGTGAAAAATAGAGGCCTTACGCAACAGTCATTGGAGCCATCTCGTGGCTTTTTAGCAGTGTGCAAGCCAATGGCTCCACGGAGAAAATATGATGTCAATGGCTTCATATGGCTCCATGCCATTCACCTGCCATTTCTGTGCACTGCTGAAAAGCCATCAAATGGCTGCAATGGCTTCTGCGCAACCTTGCTAATCTGAAATCTAGGAACTGAAAGTTTGGAGTACAAAACCAAACCAAGATTGAATCAGGGTGGCAAAGCAGTGGTGGCTGTTGTATTATAGTCCATTTGCAGGGGAAAAACGGAAGTTGAATCCGGTGGCACAGGAAGAACTCGGCGGTAGATTTGAGTGTTTCACTGGATGCCCCTGAGTGCCACACACCCAAAACCACCAACTTCCGCCCAGCTTTGCGCTCAGCAGAAATAAAACAGCTGTATAATGGTCCATTTGCAGGGGAAAAACGGAAGTTGAATCCGGTGGCACACCAAGACCTCGGCGGTGGATTCAAGTGTTTCACTGGATGCCCCTGGGTTCCACGCACCCAAAACCACCCTCAAATTCAACTTCCGCACAGTTTTGCACAGCACTCCAGTCAATGTCTATTTTTTGCCAATAAAATCAGTATGGATCTGAGATGTGTATATTGCAGCTCATTGCACTTATTCTTCACCCCACAAGTTTTGAATTTTTCACCACCAAGATTTCAAATTTTTCACCTCAAAGTTTTTGGATTTCTCACCTTTTTTATGGGCAGAAAATTCTATTAAATCTGAAACATTACTGTTGAAAATGTCTTGAAAGAAATTAACATCTTTATTTGGAGTTTTTCACCATCATTCTCACTGCAAAAAGTGGTAAGAAACTTTTGAATTTTTCACCCACTTTTGGGGCCATAAATTTGCTGTGAAATCTGAAGAATTACAGGTGAAAATGTTCTAAAATAAATTATCAATTATGTTTCAAGTTTTTCAGCAATTTTCTGACTGAGAAATGTGGTATGAAACCTTTGAATTTTTTATCAACTTTTTCAGTGAAAAAAAAGATGTGAAATTTTAAATTTTCTTTTCAGATTTTCTCAGTCAGAAATCCAAAATGTTCATTCAGTGGGAAACCGAGGAAAGTTTCTAAGGGTTAATTAAGCCTGAATGATGGCATCATTCATCCAATATGAAAAGACTTTTTTGAACTTCAACAATAGGGAAGGCAGCAGAAGTGCTTTGTCTGCCCACAATGCCTTGTCCACACCAAGTATATACTGTGAAATTTCATTCCAAGATCATTTTACAGCTGGAAATTTGGGGGTGACTAGAATATATTCTACCACCAATGTTGGAGGGCTGCCAAGCTCCTACCATACACTGTGAGGCCTCTCCAGACAGACATATTATCACGCTGCATGAGATACATGCCTCTGATAGGTTGCTGAGCTTTAGACGGTGGACCTTATTATGTGGCAAAATTTTTGAACCTAAGGCCTTAATAAACCTCAATTAATAACCCCTTATTAAGGTTTAAGGCCTTAATAAAGATCGATGCCCTTAAAATAAGGCCTTAAGGACGAACACTGCGTCAGACTGATGGATTTTGGACTGAAACGACGTTGAATACTTTTGTGGATCAATGGGGGGGGGGGGGGGGTATATAATACTCGCGTGGATTCTTCAGCAGTGGACATGCGCGCAGAGCGAGGACTGCGTGTCGTATTGCCTGCGATGTCCGTGCCTGGGGGCTCGTGTTTGACGCCGTGGCCGCAATGTCCATCGTACCCGTTGTCGAAAGGACCGGGAGAAACGCCCGGAACGTCGGCGGCGCGAACATGCGTCGTGGATCCACCGCCGGGGTCGGTTGGCGATGGAGGCGGGGGAGCGGCGGCGAGACGGCGGAGGGGAGGAATCTATATCGGCTTGAGTCGAATGCCGATGCGGGGAGGGAGGCGGATGCGGATTCGGAAGGCGTATGGATGGTGCAGAAGGTACTGAGTGAGCCGAGGGGATTGCCGCTGGTACAAAACCAAAATGGGCAACAATGATTATTGTGCGGTGGACAGGAGGAAGAAATAAGCCCGTATGAAACATACGGAGTCTGCTTGTAAACTGCAGCCACTATCGATCCACGCGAGCGTGCCCTCTCCACCAACATGCCAAACTATTCTCCAAAAATTGAACTGAACGCACCAAATCATGCACCCGATACCCCTCGTCTGACAGCCGCACTCCTTCACATGCAAATCCAAAACATTCGCTGCCTCCTGCGAGAAATACATCGCATCCAACGGGATCACCTCTCGCGCCACCCCTTCAACCGGTGCACACCACAGTTCCACGCCGCGTGCATTTATATGCACCCGTGCGCCACATCCAGTAGACTTTTTCTGCCGTTTTCGCGAAGGCGGATCAGGAGATACAGTAGGGTCACAATCAACCAGAGGGGAGGTACAGCGGCGACCAGAGGTGAGTCAGTGGACCAGAGGTGCAGTTGGGGTCGAATTCCAAGCCGCAGAAATTGAAAAGGACGACTCCAGCTTGAGTCTCCACGATTCTATCAGCTATATTGGGGATATCCAGCCTATGTGAACGCCTTTGGGTGCTGTCCGAGGTGTATCGCGGAGTGGATCTCTGGGTGACGCCATTTGGAAGAGGAGGAAGGGGCGAAGAGCTGGGGCACTGCCACTGATTGTATTACCCAATGTCGTTCGATTTCTCGTTCGATTTTTGGGTCCCGGCTTTTTTGCCCTCGAGTTTTTCTGAACACTCCTAGTGGTCTGTGCTAAAAGGAGACATTCATTTCAACTTCGAACGTACCTTTCCCACCAATTGGATTTTCTTTACGGACGAATACTGTACCTCTAACAATTCTAGCTTATGTCGATATGATAAAGAATGTACTCCGTAGGGCACACCCTGTTCACACTTACAGTATACCTGAAAGGTCGGAGCCGGAGCGCCCCGAACAGATCATGTATTCCCAGCGTGGCGGTATTTTTCTTACCATTCAGTTCGTCAAACTTCAGAAATCGTGAGCATTTTGATGGTGGAGAGCGTGACGAAGGTACATTCTTCTCACTCAGTCGTCGCTTACGTTCATTCTCAATACTCCCTGCCCCGTTCCATTGCGTTCGATTTTCATTTTTGGATTTTAGGCCAGCCACCTCAAAATATGAACCTATCCCACCAGTTTCATCTCCACCTCAGGAAGTCAGACAGCTCATATGTTTTACTTCCAGCCATAAACCCGCTCAAAACTCCCTAAATGCAGATTTATGTGATTTACTTTCGGTAATGACCGGCGACCGGACCGAGCGGATTGACAGGTCCCGTCAATCAGGAATAGCATCAGAGGCAGTGAGGCTGAGTGTAAGCCCCTAACAGCAAATTTCAAGTCTACATAGGGACACCAATATGAGTGCAGTGACGGCCGGGTTGGGATCCAGAATATGGGTGGTAATATTCAGAGCGTAAACGGAACGTAGGATTGCCGATGGACTTCTAACCGAAAATCAAAGTGACAAAGGTGCATATTCCTTTGAAGTTCACAGTCAAAAATCACGGCGCTCGCGTCAATAGTAGCTATTACATTCCGTATTCATCCATCCGGCAACCATCTGCTTCAAACGGCTCGCCATCGTCGAAACCCAAGGGGATGTCCGGCCAACACCTCCGAACTTTCGACTGGTCATTCTGAGAAGACCCCCAGTGCACCAACGTGACATTATCCTCCTTTGTAGAAACAGGAAAATTCTTCAGAAGAGTAGTTGTCGATGATACAGACAGCGCCCTCGCCACAGTCGATTTCATGAGTTCGAGATCTGCCTCTCCACGGTCCCATCGAAGGCTTAGGTCCTCGAGAGCGTGAAACTCAACGAGAAACTCCTGCATATCGCCGAGAACCACCGGCAGCGGGACATTCCCCAGTTCCAGTCGGCGCAGTTCGAATCCACACCGTCGCTGTAACGATATTAAGGCCGTGGCCGATTCGCAGTTGGCCACTGGGGTGGAAGTGTTGCCATGAGCGACGCTGAGGTCAATAAGCTGCGGAGTGGCTATTCGGTCCCAAAATTTGCTATCCCCCGGTCCGGAAAGGCCGAGAATGTGCAATTTGCGGAGATAATTCAGCAGAACCCGGGTTGATTCGTGGTTCGGTGATCCCATCACCGTGCAAATACTGCACTCTTCGAGCTAGGCGGCTCAAAGGTAGGTATAATTTTAATCGAACAGCACAAGCACTCACCAGAGGGCAGTTCGCGAGGATTTCCAGGCACTCGTTGCAATCAATGTCACTTTCACACATGCATAATGTCGTCAACTGACCCAGCGGAAACGTAGCGAGGTCCCGGAACAGCAGTGGAATTATCGGATTGCGCCACGACCCAACTTGGAGCCGTCGCAGATATGGGGCGTTCTGTAGCAATGTGGATGTGCGCTTGTGGTTGTGTAATCCAGTCCACTGTTCTTTACCAATCCACGCGTTCCCAGGACAGTTGTTAGACTGGACAAGGAGCGCGAAGGATTCCAGGGTGATGAACGCCGGCGACATCATGTGGAGTAAAGCGACCAACTCGTACGGCACACTCAAGGCGAGCGCACGAAATTTAAGGGCATGGAGGGCGATGAAGGACACCAATACGTCTCTCCACCCCTCATAGTAGTGGATCTCGATGCGAAAATCTAACCTGTCAGCTTCTCGCCATTTCAGCAGCGTCGTGACTTGTTGAATCGTCCTCATGTATTCCGTCGCATTACTGTTGAAGGTGAGGTCACATTTCTTCCAGAGACTTGTGGCCACCTGCGCCCAGCGGCGGCAGACCTTCGTGAGTAGCAACAGCGCTGGCACCGGCTCCTCGCCAGATGTTTCGGACTCGGGCCGAAATGTGAGCGTCGCGAGGTCCGGACCAATCGACAGAAATATGATGCAGAGAGTTTCGTTTGGGATTCGGTGCATTATGGTGGACTGGGTTGTTGGGAGCGGACTGGGTCGTGGGGTGTGGCGTTCAAACGTGTGAAATGATCCGTGTACACACTTTCGGCGTCTATGAGCTTCCGAGGCGTCTTCTGAAGAATGGGAAGAGCTTCAATGTGATAGTCTATCTCCACGTTTATTATCGCGGCTACGATAGAGGTCTAGGCAGCAGAGCAATCGAAGAGCAAATTGGGAGGCAGTTGTGTTGAAGTTGCTGCGCCGGTGTTCGAAGAGCTCAAGTACCCCACGAATACAATAGGCAAGTGGCGCTTGCTTTTCTGCAGCGTGTCCTCCCCATACAATAAGGAATGGAAGCTTGGTACACTCGACAACACTTTTACAAGCTCCCCAGACAAGAGGGAGGAACAAGGAAATAGTGCGTTATTGTAGTCTTCCTGGATACCGACGGACTGTGGCGCTGAAGTATAAAGAGCCTGGTATTTTGGGCAGATGATGACTAGACGAGAAAGAACAGAAAGGGTGCAGGAATGAACTGGGCTTGATCACTCTCCTTACATTTCTGAGAATCAGAAGATGTCGGAAAGAAGGTGGATCTTGAAGATCCGGGCCATCTGATAGCGACAAGATGACAATGAGGCGGCGGCTGGTCGACGGACTGCCGGGAACCCCACTGTACTCAGGCTGTGGATGAATTTTGACCATGAGCCAGACAAGTCACTGGGAAGTTGATTCCTCCATTTTCAATGTCTCGGAAAATCGAAAGAGAATCTTGGGGGAATCGGCGGATCCCGATGCCAGCTTTACCTGATTAAGCCCGTAGTGCAGCCGCAATAACCACGCAGACCCAACGTCGTTGGTTGTATCACCGACGGGTTCAATGCCGAATGATCCGAAAACAAATTGCCGAACAGGGACAAAGTCAAGACAAAGTTCAAATCCAGCCGCCCCAGTGCATCTCAGGATCCACACTGCCATAGGATGTGGTGTTGCCTGATTGTGCCCGAGGAAGTTGTATTATTGAACACGGCGTACTTTCAGGCCATGAAGTTCGATGTCCAGTGACTTAAACAAGAGTGCGTACTCGGGATGTGCGTAGAGGGTTGATTCTGGTTCGCACAGGCGGCGATTTGCTATACCATCGTATTATTCCCACTTACCTTACCTGTACGAGCAGGGGATTACATCTTAATCCAGATTGCGTCCCTGGTCAGCGATCGATATTGACGAAACTTCAATCTGCAAACAGCCAGTTTATTCTTGATTCAGACCGACAAAACCCCGACGGCGCAGAGCTAATAGGTGGATCAGCCCCCGGGATGCGTATCGCAGGCGAATATGACAGCACTGAGCAGATCGTTTGAGATACAGGTTGGTATAATCGACGAATACCACAACGATGGTAAGTGCATGGATGCAGTAGCACGGGTATCGTTCATGGATAAGGCGAAAAGAAATGCGGCCTGGTCTTCCCCGATCCAAAAACGTCGTAGTCTGTTGAGCACAATAGAACATTAGTAAATCCACCACCACCGCGAGGAGAGAAGCCGTGACACACTCAAATCCCCCCACGCATCTGAATCCTCAACAGTACACGGCCATTGACATGCAAACGTGGGAGTGTTGAGCATGATCCGCGTCCCCTGCGCCGCGAGCGCCTCGAACGCCTCCAACTCTTCACTAGTTGGAGACCGAACACCCCCGTGCATGTGCTCCTACAGCGGCAGTAGGTGCAACGCGGCGTGCTCCAGACGGCCGGACTGCAGGACCGCAAGGAACGCAGCGTACATCGGCGAATAGGGAACCGCGTCGCTGATGATGAGTGCGTGCAGGCGCGGCAGGACGTCCGCTTGTAGAGGAATCCGTACCGGGCCGTAAGAGAAGTCCACCCTGCGGTTCGCAACGTCCCGCCGACGTCGGGGAAACACAGGTGCAGCGCCTCGAGAGTCGAGGTTGGGGGCGGCGGGAACTCCGAGACGCGCAGACGAGTTCAACTTCTCACGGGCAGGACTGGTTTACTGGGTGCAGCAGAGCTTTTGAATCTTCGCGTTACCTCAATCTTCGAACAACAGACCGGTGAATCGGTGAGTGGCAAGTTTGTGGCAAGAGGAAAGCCTCAGAAAATGATGGGTGATGTGATGTCGTCCCACGCTGCGGCCCGGTGTTAAGCCGGTTGCCGATAAGATCAGATAGTCAACACATGAAATTGTGCCCCAAGAAATCGTAGGCGTGTTCATCATGAGTGGCTGCGGACGTATTGAAACTATGATAATCCCCGTTCAGCTTGCCGCTGGCCCTTGCCGTTATCATTGAACAAAACATACTTTCCGCCTCACTTCCCCGAAGTCCACTCGGTAAATAATGTCGAGGAAATCATCATTCATGTCCGGGCGCATAAAGAACTTCTAAGGGGGGAGAAACCGGCTCATATGGCTGGAATGAGCCTGTTCGCTCCGTCGAATTCAACTGGGCTCGGGCTTGACAAGCGCTAACTCCCCTACCTACAGCGCCATTCCTTCATTGTTTGGCAGGTTATGGGTACTTCCCAACTGCTGGTGGCGAAGTTTTCTCGCTTTCAACGGCCGAATCTTGCACCCGACGTCGGACGATGGACAGCGGAAATGGGCTGATGTCCAAGGTGCCTAGATTCGAACCACATGCCATTTTAGATAAAGTTTGGCTGAAAGTTCAAAGCGTGGTTTGAAAATAAAATATCCCCAACTTTGAGTACCTTCTTGCTCGTCATGTTGTACCTCTGCTCAAAGTCTCAAAACAAGAAATTTAAAATTCGGAAGCAATATAGCACCCATGGGGAATGTTGCCGATTATACGGATGTCGTTGCCGGCATGGCGTGTCAGATCATTGTGATCAGTCATCACGACGCTCTCTTGTGCTTTTTGCCCTCACGCACCTCGACGCAATGGCCTTGCCGCCCCCGCCCCCACCGCCGGGTCTTGTCCCTCTTCCCCCCAACGTCGGAAGCATGTCAGCGCCTTTTTTGTTTTGTTCTTACACCCGCTCCTCCTGCTCACGGAACTCGAACAGCACGGCCTCTCCACTACTGGGCTCCCTCCTCAATTTTTTCCTCTTCGGAACGCTCGCTGTCCAAGTCTGTGCGTCCTGGGTACCACCATCCTGTCCCCCCATCGATGAATTTCTCTCCAGATGTGTACCGAGTGTGTTTCCCGAAAGATAGGCTGGCGATCAAGTGGCTCGGTGCGCATCGCAGCATCCATCGGCTTCGAATGATTGAGATGCTGACGAGCGCCCACCGATAATCCCTTTCTGCAGTGTACCTGGTCGCGCTCAGCATGCTGGTGTGCACTTGCCTGAACGCGGCGGACGCCTACTACTGGTGGGGTGCGTCGCCCTCGCCCATTTCAAAATGGCTGGCTATCCGTTCTGAGTGCATGTGCATGCAGGGTCCGGCTTTGGGGACATCGTTAAATTTGGCGATGCGAGGTTCTCACCGGGATACACGCCGCTCTGGGGATCCGTAATCGCCCTGGCCGTACAACTCTTTTTCTGCTACCGCATCAGCGTCTTTGGCTCGGGCGCGATGTGGTGGAGTGGTGTAATTGCATTGGTGAGTGCCGTTCCTTGCTTGTTACATTCCTCCCCACAACTCCGTATAATATTGCTTTTTCTTTAGGTATCGATGCTCCAGGCCGCGGGTGGTATGGGCGGCGGGATTAAAGCTCTCATTACTCACAACGCCCAACACGACGAGATCCGGACCAAGTTGGTCTACGTGTGTATCCCTCCGCTACCATTGGCTTATAGCTCATCTTGCGCTGATGCATCTTCAGATGTGGCTCGTAGGCGACGCTGTCGCCGACTTGATGATCGCTGTGACGATGACAACCCTAGTTTGTTATGCTTTTTTACACCGACGGCCGCGCCGCTTGGCTGTGATGCGATCTCCTGACGCACATTTTGCAGTTGATGCAAGCCTCGGAGCCTCAGACGCGCGATATTGTGCGCGGGATAATTCGACTCATCATCGAGACGAATTCCTTCTCAGGTGCGGCCCTTTCCAATCGTTTGCAGTGTGTTTTTGATCCGAATGCTGCGAAATTAGCTTCCGTCGCGATTGTTGGTCTTGTGCTATTCGCAGCCCTACCGGTACGTCTATCATTGTCTGGCCATGACTTTCCGTGTTGAATCTGGTCGCTTCCAGGGAACCGACTACTTCGTCTGCCCGTGCGTCCTCACCACTTGAAATTCTGACACATACACCTTGCCCCATCCGGATCCGTTATGATTTCCACATGCCCGCCTTTCATATGCACATGCACACATACCGACACTGACCCCTGTCCCTTTACAGAACAATGGTCCTTCCAGGCATCTACGCAAACACGCTCCTCGTCCTACTCAACAACCGCGCCGCACCCGACCGTTCCCGCAAAAACGTCGACTATTCTCCAGACTCCGGCGCGTACGTGTCCGACGGCACCACCACCGCTGCGGGCACCAGCAGCATGGGACACCACTGGAAGGCTGCGCCGGGCAGCATGACGCTGAACAGCCCCATCTCGCCTAACATGAAGCGCGGGTACACGCCTGACACGATTCCGATCGGCGCGTTTGTCGCGGCACCGAACCCGAACCCCGACGAGGGGCGGAGTCCCTCGCCCAGAGCGGGCCGTGGAGGCGGAATGCTGCAGCCGCATGTGAGCGAGTGGGATGACGCTAGCTATAACGCCAGCTATAAGGACCCTGGGAGGTGGGATGATCGGGACGGTACCGCGAGTATGGACTTGGGGGATGTGGAGGTTCGTTTTTTAAGTTCGAGTTCGTATTCAGCACAAATCGCTAATCATCCGTCTTCGGTCCTTGCAGAGCCACCCGTACGGGAGCGCGGGGACGTACACGGCATGGGCACGTTAGCGTGGCTCGCTGCGGTGCATCTTTCGGCATCGTCTGTACATATCTGCCTTATCCTTATCCTTACCCTCCCGTGGACGGGAATGTACATACATACCAGTTGCGTGTTTGCCTCGGTACCCCGCACTGTCTGTATCACAACCGTTGTTGCCTGTCATCGCCGTAGATGGGAAAACTTTAAAGGGTTGTCTTCAGCTCTCCTTTTTTCTTCTCGTATGGGGATCGAGGGCTCGATTTCATTTTGGTTCACTGAACTTCATTCCAGTTCCGATTCCACCACATACCCCCCAACGCGTGGTTGAAGGGAAACCGACATTCACCGCCGGGAATTTGCAGAATTGTGCGGTCTCTGATATCGGAGGGACCACATAACAAGGACTTGCAGAAGTTGAGGTACTTACTGCAAATGCTACAGAGACAGAAAATCTGCAATGATCGTTCAATCCGGGTAGTTCTATATGTCCAACCACTTGCTCCCGATTCGATGAGAATGACTGTTTCCGGCTGGCGACGAACCGCTCGGTGCCGGGGAGTTTCCTTCCCGGAGACTGAAGGTTGCCGTCTTGCCGTCCATGTTACACTGAGTAGGTTCGTATCAAAAGAAAATCAGTGAAGCTGCACAACATGCATTTTTTTTTTCAGTAAAAGAATAACAACACGATGGTAGAAAAGATTTGGGCTGTACGCATTGTCTCCTGTCTCGCAGCCCCGCGAGCGCACGAATTATCGAGTGATCAATCTTCAGAAGAAGCCATGCATAGGATGGGCGCGGTAACAGAACACGTTACGCACTTCTGCGCTGTGTGGCAGACATCTCGGAATCCGGAGTGGTCTGGTAGGGTTATCTCCTAGTAGTAGTACCCAGCAGAGCGCAGTCACCACGAACGTCAGGGGTTTAGAAAAAAAAAAACGATGCATTGGGAATACACAAGAACTTGACTCAAGGTTGTGCCAAGTTCATCCTGATCAAACGAGGTTATGAGTGTTGCGAATCGTACGAGGGCAACGCACTCACCGTAGCCTCCGAAATTTTGCGAACTTCGATGTGCGCTTGTGACTGCCGAGCCGCAAGCTGTAGCTGGTTCGCTGCGAGCTCCGCTTGTTGTATTTCGGCCCGCATTATCGGGGCGGCCTGGGCATGTTATCAATACAGAGCCTGGACTTCAAAAAAAAACGCGCACCACTAAATCTCGGTATGCCTCGTCGAGTTCGCGTCGAATGTCCTTAAGCACGCGGTCGGTTCAGTTCAGATGCAGTATCCGCGTGAGGGATATAGTCATCGCAATAGACTCCACACGATCGCGGACGCGATCAAGTAGACTAGTGGACAGCAAGAGCGTCAGAAGTCGTTCCTCGCGAGATCCACGTAGTGCTGTCCACATATGATATTAATATGAAGATTTGTGTATTATATTATATCATTATCATATTACCGTCTCCAGCATCGTATCATATCCATATTATATCGCTCCCGTATTTATTAATACGTATCAGAATATGTTACGGATATATTCTTAATATCTTTCAGCTTTTTTTCACGGTGCCATTCTTCAATTTTTTCACTCTATATAACTATCCAGGTTGCTGGAGGACATTCATCATCACTTTTAAGACCAGAGAGAATTAGAAAAGTGAGTCAGATTAGCTTCTTGATGAAAATGTTCCATTTTGACATCTTTCAATGTTCAACTCCTATGTTCACCCCAAGTTCAAACACAGCTGGTTCAAACCATTTGAGGTACACTCATCATATTGATTTGTGGAAAGCCCGTTGGGCGTAGATACCAAATCACATCCACTATGCTACTAGGTCACCTTGGTATTCAAAAAGCAAACATACACAACTGAAGGAGGATTGTGTTCAGTCATGATGGGTAAATTTTTGGTTGCTGCAGTGAGTTGTACCTAGCCTGGTGATATTCTGGTATTCCTAGAGGTGGGAGAACCCAAAAAAGTGCTAAAATGAACCCCAAAGGTGCCTTGGTACTGTGCCCAAAACATCATAATATCAGAATAATATGCATAATATGGTCCTGTCGTATCATATTATACTCGTATTGATATTTTTGTCTTTGTCCTGACCCCGTATTATATCTGTAATATCATGAATTGTTAATATCATATTATCGGATATTATATTTATGGACAGCACTAGATCCACGTCCACGAGCTTACATTGTGAAGCGGTCGGTACTTTTCAGCATTGCAGGAGGGATCGCCGACGGGTCGGGAACGGCGTCGGCGATGACGCCCAATAGTTCCGTTGTGCGCAACGCAATTTCTTGGGCCTCGGACTTGCTGTATTTTGCACGCTTGATTATACGCAAGAAATAATTAGTAATCTGTTTATGAATACGATGAGGGGAATAAGCATGCTGACTTGTGCGACATCATGACAGCTCCAACGGCACGCTTCAAAGGCGGAAATGCATCGGCCGATTCTCTGAGGGCAAGTAGGGAGGTCGAAAGTACGTCGGCAGGACAGAAAGGTTCTTTCAGACACGACTAGGGGCGGAGGCTTGAGCCTGGCGCGTGAGGGGAAGGGGAACCGCATGGGCCCTTGAGGAAGTCGTGCGACGGAGAAGTCTGCGCTTATAACGACGAGCGGGCTGTGGAACAGCAATCCGAGAAGTACCCGTGCCGTGCTCGTGGCGCCACTATTGACCGATAACAGGGCGCCTATTGAATGGAATTCACACAGGAAGTCCGCTGTGCTGGAAATCCAGGTTGGTAAGGCGTAGAAACGCAGTCTCTCGTTGCTTTTGAAAATCTGCAAGTGAGTTCGATAGATATTGCCCTATTGTTCCGGCGGATTGCAGAGATAGATTAGGAATAATAGTCGCATTGAAAGCCTGGATTTGTGTTGGGTCAGAGAATCCGGGTAGTGAAATAAAGACCCAGTGGCAGGATCATAGAGAACAGCGGCAAGCCTAAATCAGTGGCCGAGAAACAATGACGGACGCGGAGGCAGGAAAGAACGAGATCCGACGCCCTCAGAGTCGCATTTGTACAATCATGTTCGACAAAAAAGACAGGCATGCGGCCATCATGACTCGGAGTTGGTACCAGCGAACAGAGGAAAAAGCGGCCGCTCAAGTTTGCGTCTGTGTTCCCCGGCGCCATCGATACTTGACGCCGATTCGAAGACACGAATATTAACCAGAGAGGGCTGATCTTCCGACAGCGCGAGAGCGCGATTCCCTATAGGATTTTCTTTGGCTGACTGAGGGCCTCTCTTCCCTTTTGCTTGTCACCCTTGACGTACCGACTGCCCTCACTCCGTCGATAACTCGCTCGCAGATCGGGGGAGATGGAAAGAATGTGGGAGGGACGCAAGAGGGACGTCGAAGATGGAGATCGGGAACAGGCA
Organism: Mycena crocata; assembly: GCA_029281795.1. Taxonomy (NCBI): domain Eukaryota; kingdom Fungi; phylum Basidiomycota; class Agaricomycetes; order Agaricales; family Mycenaceae; genus Mycena; species Mycena crocata. The sequence goes on from JARJCP010000187.1 coordinate 79,375, forward strand.
AGGATTGGGCAAGCACTGGCGGTCTGGGGAATTACTAATCATGACGTGGGATGCCGCTTCGGGCCGTCTCGGGTCGGGCTCGGGTCAGTTCGTGGCGCCTAACACTCTTTCTTTCACACATCGTTCTTGCTGCCTCCACGCCGGCTTCACACCCTCCGCCTTTCTCCTTATTGTCGTTCCATCTCTAGCTACGATGAAAACTGGCTTCAAATTATGACCACCGACGAATCCCGAGTGCGATATCCGGAGCCCAAAGACTACCGTGACCCTACCGTGACCGCGCCTCGCATCCAGCACAAAATGGATTTAAGTGAGTGGTACGGGGAAAGAGAACGTGTTTCTGTTCATTGGACGATAATCAGTGGGTCTTTTTTCCCAGTGACGTTGGACAACCCACTCGATTACACGCTCCTCCAACTCATTCGGCCGCCAGGTCTCACAGTCTCAGCGTCTCTCGGCGCTTGAAATTCGGGATGAGTCCAAGAGGATGAGGTCCTGTGGATGAGAGACGAGTACGCCAATGATATTCTGTCTCAAGGATGTGTACGACTGATGAGTACGTACTGTCTTCGCCGCAACTGACTTGACGAGGCGTGCGTTCCTTTGGACCCGATATACCTCAGAAAGTGTTTTGATGTAAGGTATGATATGCTTGTTGGATCGTACTGACGATCAAGCAACCACCGCAGACTCCTGCGCACATACATCATATCATTTCAATAACCGAAGGGACCACGATTTCTTAGAGTCTACGAGCATGAGTTTCAGTACAACCGCCGAGCAGATGAGATAATTGCCAGATCACTTCTGTACCTCTCTTTCTAAACGTCTCTGTTTTATCAGGAAAGGATTCTATCCTGGGCAACTCAGTATCAACTGCATGCCAAGGGTGTCTTCTTCGAAGACAAGAAGCATCATGATTGACAATTGTCGCAAAACCGAACACCTCTTAAATCCCTAGCAACCTAGCAAAATACGCAGTCGTGCCTCGCCTAATCGACCTCGAATCACCCGGCGCCGGCGGTTCGTCGTCGTACTTGAACCTTATGCTCCCACGCGACGATTCAATGTGTATTTCGTCGCCGGACCACATGCCAGATCGGACCATCCAATCGGATCCGGACAAGTCGCCGACAAAACACTTGATCGTTGAATTTGTCTCGCTGAACGTGGTCAGGTTTGCGGACACCGTGTCCGAGAACCGCACGGTGCCGTGCTGGGTCTGGACGGTGAGCGGCCCACAGAAGTTGCGCGGGACGTGAATTGTGATGGATCCGTGCGAAGACTGTGCGTTCAAGCTTATAGACGGTCGAGAGGCGCCTGGCGCATGCTAGAGCCAAAGTTAGTACTTGGTTATGCTAAATAGAGCCGTAACGAACGGGCTTACCAGTCTGACGGTGATGGAGCCGTTCGATGACTCCGCCGCCAACCTCACCCTCTGCCCCTGCTGGCTAGCCCCAATGACAAACAAATCGACCTCGATATTTCCGTTACTGGTGTGCAAGAAAACATTCTGCGGCGGGGATGCCGGTTCCTCCGAAGTTCGCGGCACCAGCAAATGGTCTGGAATGGGAATTTGAGGGTCGATCACAAAGCTGCCCTTGATCGACGTCTTGGTCCGACTGAGAGAAAGGAAGCTGGTGGGCTTGACACCGTCTGGGATTGCTGGTGTAACGAGATGCGGATTCCGACCGGAGCCAGCCTGACTGCCTGTAAAATTTGTTGGAGGAGCATCCTGAGAAAGGTGAGCCGCCGCAAGAGTAAATATGAGAGGACTTACTCGGGCGGTGCTGCCAACATGCGCACTGTCTGTGGGCTTGGCATCCTGGTAATTGGAAGACGGGATCATGGCTGTATTTCGAAGTTACGGGTCGACAGCCTTATAGTCCTAGTAGTGGAGCCGGCGGTCGCGGCGCGAAGATAGAGTGGAGCGGGGCCTCATATAGGCTGTGGGGACTCCATCACTGTGTTGGCATTTAGAGGCATGAATTACCTGTTAAGAAATAAAATTAACTCGGAGTAGGTTCTGCGTACTTCTTGCAGAACCCGGTGTTTAGCGCTTTGCGAGATGAGAATGACTCAAGGTTTCCTAGCTTTCCATTCGAGAGGAGACTTCAGACACTGAGCATAGGCACGGAAGAGGGAACGTGAAAATTATCGTTGGCACACATAACCGATGCATGGGTACTCCGCATTTGGGAAAGAACGGAGTCAACCGTCTCTCCTCGCCAACTGCCTTTCTCTCCATCGGATTTCGATACACCATAAGTGCGAAATTTTGCTGGGCATCGCTGTGGCCTCTACCTCCAAGTAGATTGTAATGGCCCACTGTTGGTTGGTTATATGTCGATTCCCACAATACCTTGGTAGCAGATAACCATAAATGGATACATTCAGAGCCACAGAGCAGAGGAATTCACCACTATAGCCAGATCATGGATAGCCACATATGGATATACTCACAGTGTATTTTGGGCACAACATAGACCTTAAATAAGGCCCTGCAGTTATGCGCTCGCACTTTGCCCATCAAAAGAAGATGCCCTCCCAGTCGACATTGACTCAATCTCGCTCGAACAACCTTATCACATGTTTAACCAGAGCAGTGAACACTATTGAGCTACTAGCAAAGTCATTCAATATCCCTTTTCTCGATCCAATTTCAAAGACTTCCCGGTCTTTGTTAACCACTGTGCAGGTGCATTATGAGTATAAATACAAATATTTTGTCTTTTTTTAACCAGTTCCTGGTCAGAATGTGAAGCAAAACAAAGAAGACTGTGCTGAACTGATAGAGCCGATCCATGTTTTGTTGTATGCAGTTGTCTCCATTCACACCAAGTCCTCAACTGGGCTAGAGTTGCCTCCAAGCACCTTGAACCTCATTGGAAAACTCACAGTGTACTAGCTTTTCGTTGCCTCTTGTTGGTCACACAATATTAACCACAGGTTTCAGGACATTGCACAAGATCCACACATATGTTGAAGCCCAGCAGGATAAGAGCCATATCAGGCAGTTCTTCAGGAAAGGCGAAATGAAGATATTGTTGAAAGACTGCCATGCAGGATTGCAAGAGGCTCTGGAGGGATTCAAGGTATTATTGCTTGTCAGGATATGTCATTTGGACATACTGAAACTGTATAGGTCCAGAGTATCAACCTCATTACCGGCATTGCAGACATCCAGACATATGAGGAAGAAAAACACCAAGAAGTCCTTCAACTGATCCAAAACCTTTCTGAAGATAGTACCTCAGACAGAGCATCTTTGGTATGTTGTTACACTATTGATTGTATCAGCAGGTTCAACTTGCACATAGAGAATTCTTTCAGCCTTACAACAGGTATGGGCAAATCTATAAAAAAAAGTGTTTATCTTAAGTTTGCCCAGCTCAACTTCAATCTCTATGCTCCCTGCTGAGCCCAAGATATTCTATGGCCGGGAATCTGAGTTGGCAGATATTCTGAATCTTTTTGAGGGAAAATCCCCCAGGATAGCAATTCTAGGTCCTGGTGGCATGGGAAAGACAAGCCTTGCCAAGGCTGTTTTGCATCATCCTCAAATCACGAAAGAATTTGAGCAGCATCGTTTTTTTGTGGTTTGTGACTCTGCATTCAGTAAAGCTGACCTTGTCTCCCTCATCGGGGCCCACTTGGGATTGAGCCCTGGGAAGGATTTCATTCGAGTCATTATACAGTTTCTGTCCAGGGATCCTTGCCTCCTAATCCTGGATAACCTTGAGGGAGCATGGGATCAAAGTGAAAGTCAAAGGGATGTTGAAGAGTTTCTATCCCTGCTTACAGATGTTGAACACATGACCTTGCTTGTAAGTCTAGCATGAAGTTTGCAATGATAGCTAAAAATACATCAGATTACCATGCGGGGGGGAGAAAGACCAGGGAAAATTCACTGGACACATCCCCTTATTCCACAATTAAAGCCCTTGACACCAGATGCTGCTTTGAAGACATTTGTAGCTATTGCAGATGATGGGCATGATCCCAGGGACATACAAGAAATCCTCCGTCTCACAGACAACATGCCACTCGCAATCAATCTCCTCGCTCATCTTGTGGATTCTGAGGGTTGTACCTGTGTCCTATCTCGCTGGAAAACAGAAACAACTTCTATCATCTCTGAGGGTTATGATAAACAGTCAAACTTGAATTTATCAATCTCGCTATCCCTTACTAGTACCCGAATCAAATCTTCACCGGATTCTCAGGATCTCTTGAGCCTTTTGTCAATGCTACCAGATGGTATTTCAGATGCAGACTTGCTGCAGACCAAACTCCCACTTCAAAATATACTGAGCTGCAAGGCAACATTGCTATCTTCCTCGCTAGCTTATGTAGATGAGCACAAACATCTAAAGGCCTTGGTGCCTATCCGAGAATATATGCGAAAACTGCACCCACCAAAGGTCCACATTGTTCAATCCCTCCAGGAACATTTCCAGGAGCTACTGGATTTCTATAACAAATATTATGGAACATCATCACATTCTGGAATCCAAGCACGTATCTCATCAAATTTAGCGAACATTCAGATTCTCCTTCAGAATGGTCTGCATCCAAGCAATCCAAAACTTACCAGCAATATTTACTCCATATGCCATTTGTCAAACTTCAGTTTACAATTTCAACAGGGACATATTCCGCTTCTAGAACACATACCAAAGCTGATTTACCAGTCTGGTGACCCCAAACTGGAGGTTTATTTCATCACACAGCAGCTGTTGACCTCCTGGAGGTGGCAGTCAACACAAGATCCCAAACTCCTGATTGAACAGGGACTGGAGCACTTGCGTCACTTTGATGATTCAGATACTAAGTGTAGGTACTCAAAACATTTCCCCCATTGGACCCCGTCATTAACAAACCTTCAATAGGTCGATTCTACATGGTTGTAGGAGACTACTTCCGAAATCATAGAAATGATATACCAACAGCAATGGACTATTACCAAACTGCAAACTCTCTTGCAATATCAACTGGGAACACAATAAGGCAGTCAGTTAATCTCACAAGCTTGGCATGGGTGAAGTGGCGGCTGGGTGACCACACTGCAGGTCAAAGGCATGCACATGAGGCACAAAGACTGGCCAAAATTTCTGGAGATTTGGGGAGGGAAGTCAGGGCAGTGATTGCTGAAGCTATCTGCTGGTATGCACTTGGGAATTACAAGTATGCTCTGTCTCTATGCAACAGAGGGAGTGATCTTTTGAGTCTCTGTGGTCTGACTGGTGGGACAATGGATGATAGTCTCATGAGCATTCACACTGAGATCCATATCTTGAAATCTGAATATGTAGAGGCCTACAATATCCGTCAACAAGTACTTTGTAATTCACGCATGAACAGTACTCCATTTTATTATGCAATGGCCTTAGCTACTCTTGCCCAGATCAGTGTAACCATGGACCTCTCAAAACAAGTGGTTCAAAATCATATAAATGAAGCAAAACCCCTATTCAGCACCATTGGAATGTTGCGATATGTTATGCTTTGCGATGCCATTATAGCAGATCTTAGTTTGAGAGAGGGGAATATAGTGGACGCCAATGCCATGTTCCAAAAGTGCCTCATATATTTTTGGTGTCTGGATGCAGAGCTGGAGGTGTACTGTTTGGAGCGGCTTGCAGATGGAAGTCGTTGGGGTCTGACAGAGCAGACAGATTGGAGGCCTTCTTGGGCAACAGTTTACCTCGCACATTCCCTCAAGAGAAAACAGAACCTGGATATCCATAAGTCCCTTCAATTTCTGGGAGATCTGTGTCTTTCTGCAGGTGATAAGCATACAGCTATGATAGCTATCAGCCTCTTCACTGTTGCATTGGAGGCATTTACAAAGATGGATGTCCACCGTAGCAGGGCTGAGTGCATGCTACGTCTTGGTGATATTGCTGAGCTCCAGGGAGATTTTTCCAAAGCAGTGGAGCTATGGACCACAGCCAGACCCTTGTTTGAGAAGTCATCACAGAAAAAATGTGTTTCCTTGGTCAATAAGAAAGTGGCTTGCATTTGCGAGCTTAGAAAAACCTTTCTTGATTCTGTCCAACTTGGTGCATATACTGAAGCTGACTCCAAAGCTATTACTATATTAGTAGCTACCAAGGTACCAAGAGGGGAGACAGACGAAGAGAGCTCCATACATGCAAAAGATTTTGTTTAGGCACTAGTTTGAGTCTCCCTTGTCTCATAGTTTTTGAGTTGTTCGCAGTTGAAGTGGTGGTGAAACTTACTTCTGCTACAAATTGTGTGTATAATACGACTGAAATTGATGCTGTTATCAGTGATTCACTGCACGGGTACTGGACAATGTAAGGAGAGCACCATGTGTACTGTTTGTTTTGAGCGTGCTGTACTATTTCAATCAGGTCAACAGTCACGTGTCACACACTGTCTTGACGATATCGAAATTTGGTCGATGTCACGCATCCGGGGAGACCTCCGGATAGACCTGGGTCTATATCAAGTCTAAATTATATAATTTCATGCAAGCATAGACCTGCCATAGACCTGCCATAGATCTGACCGCAAGCCGCATCACTTCGGCATCGGAAATTTTGATGTAGAGGTGCACTGTTATTCGAGGCTTTGGTGCTGCAGACAAGAACAATGGGGGTTAGTACCAGTGGCATAGCCTGCTTCCCTCAGTATCCTCACTGCAAACAAAAAATCAACGGCAGTTTGTGCTTGCTCCATCACCGAAACTCGGCATCCCAATTTGGATGCGAAAAAATTGAGCATTTCATAGAATTATTGAATGCCTCAACGATGGAGTAAGTATCCCGGGTTTCCGAAGCTACGAAACTCACAGGAAACACTCCACAAAATCGGTAGAAGGTCAATCAGTACCATCAATGTTTGTGATTGCCAATCAGATGTAGAACCGGCCGCACACAGAGGTCTATGCAACAAGCCTGTCACAAGTGTGACAAGGAGTGCTCAGGTCTATTCCCTGGTCCGAGTCTACAGTCTGAGGTCTGAGGTCTACGGTCTACACTGCTTGAACATTTCAAGTTTTTCAGTGAAAAATGTTGCAAAAGTCTGATTTGGGTCATACACCGGTATAAATGTCTACAAGGCTGTATAACCCTGTAAGATTTTCAGGGGGTCTATAAGGCTCAAAAATTGACTATGATTACTTACAACAATTTACGGTACTTATAAGCCTTATAAGTGTTTTGCCACCCCTTATTGAACAGTATAACCAACGTTCCTGGAACCAGGCAAATCAGTTGCCCTATTTCCTTCCGCTACTAATTATGGTGCACATTTGAGAAGCGGAGACAGTAGTTCATTTCAATATCTAATATGATGTACACTGTGACGGGGAAAGATAGCAAGAGCTCCAAGCTGCAAAAGAAGTCAGCAGTTTAATGAGGCGGGGAAGTTGGATGGTGCAGGAAGGGAACTTGGTTAGAAGAAGTAAGTACGGCAGACGTAAACATGACATACCAAAACCAGATGGCACATAACGGGATTGACAATGTTAGAGAGAGTGTACGTGTAGAGTCGGAAAAAAAACCAAGAGGACGCACGATGAAACATGCCCCATCCAACGGTGAAACTCAAGCCTGAAGCTATACATATGAAAGTGAGAAGGAGCTGCGAGCACGGTGGTATACAACGCACAGTATAAGAGGTCTCAACTCATTGCGTGCGGCGGTGGGCAGGTGAATTGCTGGCGAGGGATGGCAAGCGAAGGACCGGTGGTGGCTTGAGCACTGGCGAGGGCCGGGCGAGTAGACGAAGGTGGTGGTTGGAGAGAGAGAGAGGCAGAGTCACAGAGTGACAGGCCTGCAGAATATATATGCAAAGGTGACGTCATCTTGCTCCACCGCCCCACATTTGGTGCATTTGGTACTCGTCGCTGTCCTTCACGGTCTCCAGCTTCCACACCCACCTAGTGATGCCTAGACTACACCGATCTGACTCCAATACAACCCATGTGTCCGATTCTGAGCCAGAGAGAGAAGCTGTTCAATTGCAAGCACATAAATTCCGCCGTTATGATTCCACTCAATCTTCGGCCCGGACGCGGGGCCTTCGAGTTCACCGTCGAGGGAAACCTTTCTCAGATCGGTCAAACGCTGCTCAATCCAGAGGATACGCGACGACTGGCTTTACCACAGAAGCACGGCTCATGCATATTGAGAGCGAGATTGCACGAGTGAGTGCACAGCTTTGCGTCGTGCTTGAAGGTGCGTGGTAGACCTGTATATGAATTCTCTTCCTGACTCCCACAAGCTCCCACAGGACCCTGGACCCAAGGATGCACTGTTATCCCCAATGCTCACCGCCAGCGCTCCGTGGCAGACAAATCCGTGGCAACGGACTATCAAGATGTCGTTTCGGACCTACCACCACATTGTGCAGCCAGTACCGATTCATACAACGAGGCCGTACAGGTCAAGGTGGGGAGGCAGCTGACGGGTCTGAATAAACAGTTTGACGAGTTCTTGGACAAAGTTGCAGCGGACGATCTGAGGAGGGAATGTATTCTTCGTGGCCTTGAGCCATGAGCACATGTAAATCTAGCTATGCTTCCAGTAAAACCAACCATCAGTATACATTCAGAGCTAGACATTAACATTCATCCGTGTTTCAAAGCAAATTTTCTAATTGGTAGTACATTTATTCGTTGTTTGGTTGCCCGGGCCGGGGCCCGAACTCCCCAACGTTGGGGAGCTCAAAAGCTATTTGTTGTCGCTCTCGCCGTTGCTGCCGTCCTCTGACTCCGCTTCTTCAGCATTCATTTCCTCAAGCGCCGCCCGTCTGCCTTCCGCTCCATCATCGTCAGAATCAAAGCCGTCAGCCAAACAACGCTCGGAATTGGGATAGAATTTCTGGTCCCAGATGCGGAATACCTTCAAGATGCTCGGCTTCTTTTTTTGCAGTCCCTCCGTCAAGAGCTGTAGGTAGTACATATTCGAAGTCTTCCTGCCATGAGATCCCGGATGCCGCGCCAGCCGGGCCGAAAGTATCGTCGACGGAGTTCACCCATCGAAGCTTCAATGAGAGTTTAGAATAGACTTCAGTCCACAGTCAAATAAAACACGTACCCAAATCGCCGCGGCTGCTACCATGCCTGGCTCGGTGCACCACAAACTCCATAGATCTGCTGCTGACTGAACCTTGGGCGGAGCAAGGCCTGCTTTCATAGCTCTTGCAGTGGCCGGTCCACAAGTAACAGCCGCATGAGTCTTCATGAGGGTCATTCAGCATGAACAAATTAAAGACAAGCGTAGGTAGACACACAATGAATAGACTCTCGTGTAAGAAAAATTTGGTGGGGTCATATTTGTCTGCGTAGTCTTTGTGGAGAATCGGGACGTTAGTGCTGTCATAGTAAAATTTGTCGGGGTTCTTCTTTGTCGGACGATAGCCGATTAACTCGCGGAATTGGCGGTGTTCCTCCTGTGATGATAGCTGCTTGGTGCAGTCAAAGAGGTCGGGATGGGAGCGCAACCGATTCGCAGTGAAGGAGCGTTGCTCGCCCATACCACCCAAAAACTGTGAGGTGTTACTGTGATACATTGTCTGAGCTGGAATGAATGTACCGCTGCAGGAATCCAATCGTTAAATAGCCATCGCTGAACAGCAGGGAATTAGAGTGGAATTGCGAAGAGGGAATGTTTGTGGCAAGTTGTGGAGCAATTCGCGGTGTCGTGATTGTGATCAATGACATCACCAAACAACGCACTTGAACTCAACTTGTGTCTGCCCGCTTCTCGTGCCAGTGCTTGTGCTGATGGCTCGTGAACGACAAAACACAAAGAAATGCCGCTACTGTGGTCGACGGCTGGGCTGGAGCCCAGAAGCATCTGGAAGCATGTGAAAGGGAAGATTCACAGAAGCGCCGGCTTCAAGACCGCCTTCGAGCACACATGGTTAACAAAATTGACCACAGGGTGTCACGGGAGGTGAATCCAGGTGTGCCAAAATCGCTCCTTGGTTCGAGTTGCAATTTAAATTCCTGTTTGAAGCCCCTGCAGTGTTCTATCCAGACCTGAATCATGGACCTCCTCTCAAACCGACATTCCAAGAAGTGGCCAAGAATTCAACTCCTTCTATCGACTCCTCTCCTTCCCCCGCTCCTATGGATGTAGAGCCCGAGCGCACCCGTATCCACATTGAAATTGAGCACCACCCACATAGCGGAAAGCCGCCAGAATTGATTCCGCTTGATGCAAAGCGCACTGGCGAGTCTACAACGGCTCGCATCAAGCGGCAAGTTGTACCCGCAACGCGCCCACCGTGGGCACCGTTTCCCTCCAGAGCAGACTTTGAATGGGCAGAGACAATGTACATGGCGCCTAATGTGACCATTGCGACACAGCTGAAAGGTATGCACACAAATTGGTGCGGCGAGAGCCACCTCAAGATCAAAACTGTCGATGATCTGAAGAAGTGTTTGGAGAGAGCAAAACATTATGTCGTCCCGGTCAGTCTTTCGTTGTGATTCTGCCCTCAATCTCTGACCGTTTTCAAGTTCCATGAACAAAATTTCGACAAGATCTTCAAAGGAGAAATCTGGCATTTCACATTTTGCTACCGGGACCCGTGGGACTGGCTGGTCGATCTCGTCTCGGATTCCACCCTTGCCGACGAAATCGTCTGGTACCCGTCTCGAAAATACCTCGTAGTTGACAGGAACAAACAGCGTCTCCGTGATGAGCCATACAACTCCGACAAATGGTGGGAAATGCAGGTGTGTTCCCTTGCACATTTATGATATTTCTTCTTTATTCTGTCCATCAGAGCGCACTTCCTGTCGTTGATGGCCTTCCCCATTGCCTGCTACCAATCCTTTTATGGCTTGACAAAGGCCGAGTTTCGTCGCACACAAATATGCACCCAATGATTCTTCGTCCGCTATTTCTTCGCTCTCAGATTCGCAATGCATCGGGAAATGGTGGCGGTGAATAGGCAGGATTCATGGTTCAGGTGTGATTGTTCCGATGTATGCTTCATCTGAGCTGACACTAGACTGTTTCAGGTTCAAGACCGGAAGGAACCGGAGGATCGCTCCCAGACCGAAAAGCTATGTTTTGCCAAGTTCAAACGGGATGTTTACCACTGGGTTTGGCGTACCATTTTTGTGGAAACGCTGCAACAACATGCATCGGGAGGTAAATGTGTACCCTGTGGCGACACCATTCGAAGGGTACTGTTTCCACGCCTTCCCATCCATGAGTCCACACCATCTTCGTCACTTTGTTACTTCGCTTAGCGTTGCGGACGTTCGTGACTTTGATCGGATTCTTGGAATGTTCGTGAGTTCAGGTGAATGTGGGTGGACATCGACACTTCCTGTGCCTGCAGTGAAAGCTCGTCACTTCAATAACCACATGATCGACAAGAGGCTCACGTTCTCACGGTTCAAGTCTCGAAGGATCTGTATGTGTGTATGCTTGCCCGCTGTTGAAAGAAAGTTGAAACGGGGGCGGATGTTGGACCATAGGTAAATGTTGGGTAAATGACCCCCGCGCATGAAATGAAATTTCACTAAAAAGCAATCAATCTTGCAACCTTGCAACCTTGCAGTTGAATTTTAATCGGCCGGACCGTAGCAAAGGTGTGTCGTGTCTTGTTGTAAAATTGCAGACACACTATGGCCCTCGCCGAAAAGCCCGAGGCGGAGTTTGACTGATGGCCGCAGATTGAAATTCTATTTGGACCACTTATGCAGAGAATTATTATCAGTCCCATGCATTGCTTCAATTTATCCTTTGTGCAGCCTGAGGCAGGCGGCGGTCGGCAGTTGAGACACGCGTCTCTTCTGCCTACCGTTCCCACAATTTCCGGCCCGGGAAAGACCTGTTGAAGTTAACCGCTTTCAAGTTTCAACCGGGGAAAATACTGCATAGAACAGGGTGGGATATTGTGTTCATCAACACTATTGTTGAATCTAACAGCCCGCATTCCTTCCCGCAGTCTGCAATCAACAGAATCGTGGCAGAATTTCTATGTTTGAGTCTTGTGCCAAAAGAAGTTTGACCTGGCCTTGGCTTCGTCTTGGCTCAGATTTTGGGTGAATCAAAATTGATAAAAGGTAAACACAAGCCCGACATCTCGTTAAAGAAACAAAGTATACCAGTTTGATCTTTCTGGCTAGGGATCTACTGAATTTGGGACGAAATGACTTTATTTCATCATGATTTCACATAGCGACTTAGCCGACTGAACAGGCTGCTCTTCGTGGCGGATTTATGGCGGCAATGTTAAAATAGCAGATTGCATGCTGGAAGAAGGAAGTTTTTGCCTCCGTTCTGTGAAGCCAGCCACACTACCAAACAATATATAAGTGACGATGATAAGGCGTGCACAAAGCACGCATGAAAATGCTATTTTTCATTCATTTCATTGACTTACCATTCTCATAAAGTGAGGCTTAGTATCAGAATGTACATTCTCCTCGGAATGGTACATTAGACCTTTGAAGGCCGAAAGCCATCGGGACAACACGACATAGTAACTAAGAAGGGTCCTTAACGGGGTCCGACTCAGGATATTATGCATACCGTTGGGCGCCGGGAGCCAGTTGACAGCCGGCTTCTTGTGTGCTGGAGGTTAAACAAGAGGAACTACCTTGAGTGTTTGAGTTGGTTATCAGGCCGGCTCGACCCATTACGGATTCACGGAACGAAACGGGACAGAGATTAGATTACGAGTACAGCCAGCCCGGCTGGACACGTTAGAGAAACCGAGACTGATTAGAGATGATGTTATAGGGATGACTTACCAGGCGGCTAGCCCCCGGGCCCGGATAACACGGTTGAGACCCAGCCCGCCTGGCAGTTGAACCTGCTATAAAGGATAAGAGTAAGGGATTCAGGCCAGGCGGCCTCATCCCGCTACCTTCCTACAACAGAATACCAGCAAAGCACGGTCCATAGGTCCTGTGCAACTGGATAGGTACGGGGCGGCCTGATTCCAGGGCAGTTTTGAGAGCAGTCCTGAGTCAGGCGGCCTGACCAAAGGGCGCACGCCATCTTGATGAGAATGATACCAGCAGGCGGCCAGACCCGTTGCCATGCACACTATACCCACGATAGACGAATAACTCAACCACCATTGGTTGCAGGCGGTCTGCCAAGCCTGGCGGCCTCGGTGGATTCAGAGCTCCGGTTTCACATTTATCTCCGTTTGTAATCCAAAGTTGTATAAAAGCAGTAGAATTATGCTTGTAACAGTAGTAGACTTTCCCCCCCCCTTAGCGGGTTACGAAGTAGACTGGAATTGATATTGATTTGACTTGATATTTTGATTTTGGGTTGCCCGTAATAAGAACTTAAGCCTCTCGTCGAGTACCCCTCCGAGTCGCCATCTTGAAGTGAATCCCAGAATCCGACTTCGTTGAGTACCCCTCCGAGTCCCACTAAGCCCTACAATCAGTCCCCTGTTGAGTACCCCTCCAGGCTAGACCTTGTTTAAGTGCTGTGTCCTTCGTTGAGTACCCCTCCGAAGAAGAAAGCTAGTCCCAATCTCCAGTTGAATTGATTAACTTAGTGCCTATCCGGCCTGAGTATTGAAGTCCCAAAAAGTGCATTTCCGTTGAAGTGGTCATCCCGCCTCAGCTATTGCCTGTGAAACAAACCCTTGATTTGAAGTACTCCATTATCTTGAAGGGCGATACGCCTGCCCTACCTCCCCGAACACAAACACGAGACATTTGGTATTGAGTTGTTGAGATTTGATTAGTGTTTTTGAGTTGTTTAGTGTTGGTTGAGTTCGCTCGCTTTCACTCGCTCTTTAGCATAGTTTCCGATTTCACGGCTGCACCCGAGTGCACCGTTTCATCTGGAGCCCACCGCGAGGGACAACAATGTCAACGTTGTCCCAAAGCAATACAAATGATGACTCGCAAGGGCAAACAGGAACAAAATGAGCAATGACTAAAAATGTGAAGAGGAATGATCGGAACATTGTTTGGCGGTTCGGGTCTGATGGAGTCGTGTGAGCTGCTGAGTAAGCGAGTGCACGCATTCAGATAATCAGGAACGGAACAGTGTGACGGGGACGTCACATCTCTCAGAAAGGGGGAGATGATGGGCTGGGCACAGCCAGGGGTGTGAAAGTTGATGATCTAGTGATCCAGTTGCTGAACAAGCGAGAGGTCACAGGTCACACATCAACTGTTACAGCCTCCATCGTCGGCACTTTAGCTCAGTGGTTAGAGCACTTATCATGAAGTCAAGAGGTCGCAGGTTCAATCCCTGCAAGAGCCATTCTTTTGGATCATTACACGTCTGGTCTCATTCCTGCCTTATCATCTGGAGCCCACCGCGAGGGGTAACAAGATAGTTGTGCTAAGATCAGAATTGTGAACGGCTTTGCTTTTGCGATCCGGCCTCATTTTGCGGTCAAACCACCCAGGCGGCCTCATTAACCCGAGTAAAAAGAAAGAATACTTGAGAAGCCTGTCGAGCCTACCCGCTCCAGCATTGAAATAGGATACTACCGTATTATCTACAAACAGACGTGGCACCTCCCAGTTCTAGTGTTCATTCTAAGTGGGTAACTCCCAAAGCTCGAACTACGAAAAACTCGGCCAAAGCCTCAGAAGAACCAGAAACTACGAGTTCCTCACCAGCGGCTAACGCCAGAGCTGGTCAAGCCGAAATCACTAGAGAAAGGCTTCAAGCTGCGCAAGCAGTTCAATCTTCCCGGCAGCCGCCTGAAGTAAATAACGCGTCGAGCCAACCCGCTCCGCACACTAGCGACCCACAGCTAACACCGCAAGGTGCAGCATCAGTTACCCCCGGACAAACAGTTGTTCAGAACGTAGACTTAACTACACAAAACCCAAACCCCATTCCCTCTTTCACAATGACGGATAAAAAGAAGATTCCTGAGCCTTTTGAACGCAATGCTCCCCGGTTCGATGATGATGAACCAGAGACCTTGATTCAATTCTTGGAGAATATAGAAAGGATGATGGAAATCGAGCAGACCCCGGCTGATGAGAAGAATGCCTTCTTATGTCGGTACGCGCTACCCCGGCCCCGGAGAGAATGGAAGATTTTTGAATCCTTTGGGTCGACGTATGAGGCTTTTAAAAAGGAGATTCTAGCCAACTATCCCTCTGCCCGGGAAGACGACCGTGGTTCGATTAAGAAATTGAATAGTATACTCCGGAAGTTTGAAGATGGAGACTTGACTCTAGAAGACGCAGATGGAGTGATGAAACTCTGCCGTCAGATGAATGTCGAAGTCATCAAGCTCTTGGAATCGTCGATGTTGACAGATCGAGAGGCGGTCCCATACTTCTTATCAAAACTTGATCAAAGGTTTCAAGAGAAACTAATTTCTAGTTTGGATAGGCTCCATGAGCGGGCTGACCCCCCAATCAAGGAGGAAGACATGGGCCATTATTCGTTCAAAGACACGATTTCTGAAGCCAGGAAGTTGGTCATGAGACAGGAAGGAAAAATTGGCTACTTTCAACAAAGCCGCCCAGCCGCCAGTAGTGGCCGGACGATGGAAACCGTAAAGGTTGTGAAGAAAGAGACTTCCTCCAGCTCTCATGATCATGAGACCTTAGAAGGCTTAAAGCTGACTATGGCTCACATCATGGATAGAATGGAAAGCCGGGAGAAACAATCCAAAGCGCAAATGGAAAAACTGGAGCAATTTTATAAAATGCTGCCGGGGCCGGCTGCAAATGGATCCAGTTCTCAGGCCGCCCAGCCTCCGAGAAGAGATTTCCAACGGCCTCAGATGCCAAACCAGTCTCTCAATCATAGTCATGAGTACGCCATGAACAATGGCATGTGTCATTTCTGCCGGGACCCGGTTGACTTGCATTGGCAAGACAAGTGTGAAACCCGCAAAATGATGATAGACATGGGAGTCCTAAAAGTCATAAACGGCAAAGATTGTTATGCGAACGGGGAGCCAATTCCTTTCAATCGCAAACAGCCTATGATAGAAGATTTCAAAAGAAGACACCCGGTACCCACTAAAGTGGTGCATTACCAGGTAGACAATTTTGTACATCAGACTCAGCCGGGAGAGTATGGACAATTAAGCACAGAGGAGCGCGCGGCAATTTCTACAGATAATGGAGACGGCTACGGCTATTATGATCCTAGCGAGTACGATACCAGGGACGATGAGATTCGTACTCTAAGGGTGGAACAGGCGAACATGATGAGGCAAATGGTTCAACACCAGCCCCATCCGAAACCGGGTGTTCAACCACCCGATAAAATTTCTGTTCCTGAAGTTAACTTGAATGTTAATCAGGTAACGACCTTGTTAGCAGCCGCCTTAGCCATGAATGGTGGGGGTACCCCGCCTACGGATCTACAGCAGTTTGCCCAGACCAGAGCTAATCCCTCCCGAACGGGGACCGCTCCGGAAGGGACGGATTTCTAGTAGGTTCGAGGAAAGGGGTGCGGCCGCCTGAAACAACGGCCCATAGTACGACTAAGCCCCTGGAGGACCTACACACTGGGAATCGTGCTCCCACTGGAAAAATACCTGAAGTTGTGATTGAAAAGAGAAATGCGTACAGGAGAACCAAGCCGACTGTGGAAACAGAAAGTTGGAGAAACAAACCGAAGCCGCCCTCAAAGGCACCGAAAGAGCCAGAAAGGGATATGGTGGAGGAGGTAGAGGAAGAAGAGGTACTGGCCCCAACCAAGAAGGTTGCGAGGCCGCCTCAGTCCGAGCTACCATTCAGAAGCGTCCCTGCGGTCAGATTTGCTGAGCGGCCTACTGAGTCAAGGAAACCGCCTCCAGCCGGCCTGCCTACGGCGTCGGTTTTGAAGAGCAGAGAAAAGAATTACGAGTTGCGAGCGCCAGTTGAAGCAGCCGGCTCCGATGAGGAGGATGAGGCAACCATAATGGACGCCATCTTCCGGGATGTTGAAGTTAACATTCCGTTAGGCAAACTCTTCCGGGCCAGCCCTAACTTAATGAGAGAAGCCAAGAAGGCACTCACAAAAGTCAGGGTACCTGTCCAGCCGGCCCTCGAACAAGTAGAAACTGTCCCGGAAACGGGAGCCACAGTAAACGAAGTAAGGGACGCGTTCCCGCATTTTGGCTTTGAGGATTCTGTGGCAGTCAACTATGTCAAGTCCGATGCCATTTGCACTAGGGAATTGCCGTTCGTATCCCAGCTATCTATTGCAACAGAAGCCGATGGGTTAGTACCCAAGGGCGGCCTGGTCATGGGCGACCCGGTTTTGCAATACTTGGCTAGTTTACCGGCTGGCACAGCTCCAAAACAGATTTTTGTGGCGTATGAAGACATCCTTCGAGTAGGAGGGGACTCAGAAGCACTGAGAGTGTTGTTTCCTCTAATCAACGGAGTCATGGAAAAAGAATCGATTTGTGATGGAGGCTCTCAGATAGTATCCATGTCCCAGGCGGCCGCGGTTGACCTTGGTTTAACCTGGAACCCGGATATCTGCATTTATATGCAGAGCGCCAACGCTCAAGTGGAGAAATCTTTAGGGCTCTCTAAGAATGTTTCTTACCGGTTCGGCGAAATAACATTGTACTTGCAAGTACATATTATTAAGAATCCTGCTTACCAGGTTCTGCTGGGCCGGCCCTTCGAAGTCTTGACCGGCAGTACTATTCAAAATGGCACTGACGGGTCTCAATTGATAACTCTGACGGACCCGAATACTCACAAGCGTTGTGTAGTCCCTACCTTTCCGCGCGGCCATATTAGGCAGTTGAAGAAAGTAGTGAGGGATGCCTCCACTGAGATTAAAGAAAACTCGAGTCCGCCTGCCCCGAGCCCGCCTGTGGAATCAAAATTTCAAAGTTCGATGAATTGATACAGCATCAAGGAGAGCTAGCGGTACAGATTGAGATAGACGAGAATGGGGAAGGCAGAATATCGGCTGTGCAGTTTAGCAATGAGGCAGGCTTCACCATGGAAGAAACCAGGATGGCCTATTTACAGGCCGCCACGCCGTATATGAGCCAATATGATGGACCAGCAGTAGACCTACTGAATGAGTATACTCAACAGTTAGCTGTTGGGCCGGACGGAATAAAAGGCGTGTTTAGTTCCCAGATATCAACCTTCGATGCTCCAACCGCTGCGAATACAACAGCAGGTTTAGCACCGATAATAGCCAATGCATTCGCGGAAGAATACATATATTCTGAGGACTATAAGCCGAGACACACTGCTGGAGGGCGGTGTGCTTGCTGCCAGTACGCAGACTGGGTGGTTCCGGGTTTCGAAAATAACGAGACTCGAACGGACTCAGACAGGCCGCCCGGCATTCCTGACCTGAATATGAAGGAAACCTTGCTGGCGGCCCGACTGGGTCTTCAGTCCAGTCAAGACGATGCAGTACTGGCCGCCTCCGCAGATATTCCCGACCTCGACTTGAAGAAAGTCTTTGTGGGCAAGAAATATAAGCCAGTTGCGCAGAAAGTGAGACCGTTGTTTGAAGAGTCTCCTGAAGAATTCAGGATTGAACGACACATCTACGGGGATCCACTTCAGAACCTTCAACCACTGAACCCTGTCCCGCCCAAGTATGTGCCTGTAGGCCGCTACACTCAGGAAAGGAAGGATTTGGTTGACGAGATGCACAATGATGGTTTCTTGAACGAGATTGAAATGGACCTGGTACACCACTTGCTCTCTATTCACGAGCAAACGGTAGCCTGGAACGACGATGAAAGAGGAACTTTTAAGACTGAGTTCTTCCCGCCTGTGAAATTTCCGGTGAAACCGGGTCACAAAGTATGGGTGGAACGAAATATTCCTATCCCGCCTGGGCAGTTGGAAGAAGTCATGAAGGCCCTCAAGACTAATATAGCGGCTGGGAATTACGAGCCGTCAAATGCTTCTTACCGCACGAAGTGGTTCGGTGTCCTTAAAAGCGATGGAAAGTCAGTACGACTAGTACATTCACTAGAACCCTTGAATGCTGTTACTATTGCGCATTCAGGTGTCCCTCCGGGAGCAGCCGACCTAGCAGAACATTTTACTGGCCGCTCGTGTGGTTCGACTTTTGACTTGTATTCGGGATACAACCACCGCCTGGTTGATAAAGCCTCGAGAGACTATACTACCTTTCAAACGCCCTTCGGAGCATTAAGGATTGTACGATTGCCTCAGGGGTGGACCAATTCAGTGCCAATCTTCCATGACGATGTCACATATATCCTACAAGAAGAAATTCCTGCAGTCACTAAACCGTACCTTGATGATGTCCCAACTCGTGGGCCGCCTACAAGATATGAGTTGGAAGATGGGACAGAAGAGACTATCCCGGAGAACCCTATGATTAGGCGATTTGTTTGGGAACATCTCACTGATTGTAACCGAGTTCTGTGCCGGCTGAATTATAGTGGGGCTACAGTATCCGGGAAGAAATTGGCAATATGCCGCTCAACTTTTAAAGTGGTCGGGCATGTTTGCTCATATGAGGGAATGAGACCTGATGACGACCGCATTGGCGTTATTCAACGATGGGGGCCGCTCAAGGACTTGCACGAAGTAAGAGCGTTCTTGGGGACAGTGGGCGTAATGAGGATGTTCATCAGGGACTACTCTGTTAAAGCGGAGCCGCTTCAACGCCTCACTCGAGCACAGGTTGAATTCGAATGGGGACCTAGACAGGAGATTTCTATGCAGGCATTGAAGGACTCCCTACTTGATTGTGAAGCGTTAAAACCAATAAACTACGACTGGCCTTCGGAAGTAGTATTGGCAGTTGATACGTCGTACATGGCGGTTGGGATCCACATCTATCAATGTGATCCAAATGACGACAAGAAAAAGTACTATGCACGATTTGCAAGTATTCCTCTGAATGCGAGAGAGTCTTGCTATTCACAACCAAAACGTGAACTCTTTGGTCTTAAGAGATCGTTAGCCGCAATGACATACTGGCTTCTGGGTTGTCGCAAATTGGTCGTAGAGACTGATGCTCAGTACCTGAAAGGGATGCTCGACCATCCGGGAATGGGGCCTAACGCTACCATAAACCGATGGATAGAAGAAATCTTGATGTTCCATTTCCGTCTAAAGCATGTCCCAGGAAAGACCTTTGGGCCGGATGGATGCTCAAGGCGACCGATACAGCCTGGTGACCCAGAGTGGCCGGACACTGAGGAAGATTTCGATAATAATGAATCCCCAGAGTTGCATCCGGGAAGTGCTAGCTGGCCGCCCTTGTTAGAATACGAGGATTTCAAGGAGACTATTGATACCCGAGGCGGCTTCCTAATCGTAACTGAGAAAGAGGCGGTCCGGCCTGAGGATATATTCGCCGACCTGACCACAGCGAACTTGTTATTTGAATCTACTCATGATTCCGAACAAGTGGTCGAGGTATTGGCTCAATCTAGAAAGAAAAAGCCAGTGAAATTAGGACCACGCCCGAATGGCGAACCTTTGATTCCTGACTTGGAATTGAAATATGACGCGGCCAAGAAGGAGGAATATGTAGAGGACCATAGAACGCAGGCCGGCAAGAATGCCGATGAGCGTTTAGAGTTAATGAGAGACTGGTGGCGTGACACACGCGTGAGGCCGGCTGGCATGAATGATACCCAGTACAGGAGCTTTATGCGCTTTGCTGCGGCATTCTTCCTCGATAACTCTAACCGGCTCTATCGCAAAGCCATTAAAGGCGAGGCCGCCCACCAACTAGTCATAGACAAAGACCACAGGATGTTCATGATGCGAGCCGCTCATGATAGTCTTGGGCATAAAGGATTCTTTGCGACTAAGTCCCTACTTGAACTCAGATTTTGGTGGCCGGAATACGAAAGAGACATCAGTTGGTACGTTAAGACGTGTCTTCTGTGTCAACTACGACAGAAGACATTGTTGAGAATTCCTCCGGTGGTAACTTACACGCCGTCGTTATTCCAACAAGTTCATATTGATGTTATGAAAATGGGCACTCCTTCCAACGGCTTCAACATGGTTGTCGATGCGCGCTGCTCACTTTCCAGTTGGTTAGAAGCGAGGCCTATTAAAAATGAGAATGCAAGGACTCTGGCCCTTTTCATCCTTGAAGACATTATCTGTCGTTGGGGCTGCCCGGAAGTACTTGTAACAGACAATGCACCGGCCTTCCTGGCGGCAGTGGAATATTTGAAGTCCAAATACGGGATTCATGGTATTCGAGTGTCGCCATACAATTCTCAAGGCAATGGAAAAGTCGAGACCGGCCACTTCCCTATGCGACAGTCACTGTATAAAGCTACAGGGGGCAATCCGGGCAAGTGGTTCTGGTTCTTCCACCAAGTTCTTTGGGCGGATAGAGCCACGATCAGACGCGGCCTGGGGTGTTCGCCTTATTTTATGGCAACAGGAGCGCATCCCATTCTACCTTTAGATATTGAGGAAGCAACTTGGCTGGTTGAAATACCTGGCCGGGCTCTAACCACCGCAGAATTGATTGGGTTCCGGGCGCAAGCCTTAGCAAAACACGCAACTCATGTTGAACTTATGAGACAACGTGTTAGCGCTGAGAAATTGCAGGCCGCCAGGAGATATGCTGAAGTGCATGAGCACACGATTAAGGATTATGATTTCCAGCCGGGAGACTTAGTACTGGTTCGTAATACGGTTGTCGAGAAATCCTTGAACACCAAGATGGCGGCCAGGTACCTCGGCCCAGTGATAGTCATTAGACGGACAACTGGTGGCAGTTATATTGTGGCGGAAATGGATGGTTCGGTTTTCCAGAATAAAGTCGCTCAGTTCAGAGTGGTACCATACCTTCAGAGAAAAGCCATAACTTTGCCCCAGAACATCCATGACTTGATAGATCTGTCGGCTGAAACATTAGAAAAGATGGTCAACGAAGAAGATGAAGACCTTTATGAAGGCCGGGACTTTCAGTTCGAGAATGTTAGACTTGGAGTCGATGATGGTTATATTGAGCCGCCTGAGGAATCAGACGATTTAATACTGTCCGGCCTAGAGTCTGAGGATTCTGACGATGAATCCCCGCCTCTGACAAGGGGAGCTCTTCGGCGACGAAATGTACAAAGAAAAGGCTGAACCACAGCTTGAACTAGTATATTCTGTGAAGCAGCTACATGACGAAAACACGAAGCTACAGCAGCAGGAGCCTAGATACGCTAAATGAAGTGTAAAAAGAGCTGGCGGCCTGGCGCCGATAGAATTAGGAAAACAGATTTGAAGGGGTCCTATACGAGTAACCGGGCCGGATGAGTCAAAAGGATGTATGTAGCAAGTGCACAGGCGGCCAGGGTCCTTACGGGACCATGCTGTCGAGGCCGGCTGCATGCTCGGGCAAGTCACGGAGCCGCTCACCAATGGAGGTGCCCTCCTCCACCAACTGAGCGCGACGGATGAGGCTACTGCGGAACTGCTCGTGGATACAAGCCAGTTCCACCATAATGTAGTACATCCGCTTGCGCATCGCAAGCGGGTTCTGGGCGAAGTCGGAAGTCGAACCCGTGATGGAAGAGACCTCTTCCACGAGCGGGGCGATATTTGGCGATAGCACATAGAACTCTGCCGTCGCTTCGGAGAATTATTAGGGCCGCCTGAAATAAGATAAAAGTGATGACGGACATACCTGCGGTCAGGAAGGAGTCCTCGTGGAAAGGGACCGCGTCGACGCGGGCCCGTTTCGCGGAGGCCTTCTTGTTCTTGGGCGGGATGGGACTCTGACGAATAAAAATTGTCAGGGCCGCCCAGGAGAATCGCCACAAATAATGGACAAAGTGGGCAACTCACAGCGCGCCCTCCCTCCTTAGCAGGGGCCTTGCCCTTTTTGTTGCTTTGGGAAGCCTTGGCCGGAGCAGAGTCGTCGTCGACGTTCATCTGCAAAGCGAATTGCACAATATCGTCAACGATTGCTCTCACGGTAGAAGCGAGCTGTAAGAAATTGAATACCTGGTCAGTGGCGGCCTCGCCGGCAGCTTTATCACCAACATTGCCGTCGTCCTCCTCATCAGTCTCTTCGAGGATGATGGGGGCCGACTTCCGGGTGTTGGAGCGAAGCGTCTTCTGAAAAAGACAGGGCGTGAATATGAGGCGGCCTGGCTGGGAGAGAAGGAACGAGCCTTGGGTTTGCCCGGTGCAGCTGCGACCGAAGCGGCCACGATGTCAGCCTTAGCGCGGTCCCGGTCCTCTTGAATGAGCCGGGTCCACTTGCGGACAAACTCGTAGCCGGTCGGGAAAACAGCGTCCTTCTGGTTGAGCGGGTTGAAGTTCGCATGATAAGCAGCCCGTGCAGAAAAGAGAGCCTCGCGGAGCGGCTTCTGGCTGTCCTCCATGACCATGGCTTGGAAGGGAAACAGACGAGCCTAGAATTTGAGTAAGAGGCGGCCAGGATATGCAAAATGAATAATGAGCATTACCGCAGCGGCCCCGACGTCAGCGAGCTGAGTCTTGCGATCCTCAAGAGGAGCACGGTACTTGGCAAGCAGCGTCGACTCATTCAAGTGATGAATAAACGATGTCCTGACTTCTTCGAACTCAGTGGCGACAGCGGTAGACATTGGGGGAGGTGAACCGTGGATGAAAGGCAGTTTGGGTACTGAAGCAGGGAAAATTTTTGGGATATCGGGTCCTCCGGCCTGGCTCTCTTAAGTACAATTCCGCGTAACTGGCCTGGCCGCCTCAACTTCAACATTGATCAGCCGGCCTGAGTAATATGCCCTCTGCCCGTACGCCTCACAGAGTGCTGCGTCAGCCGGGCTGGGAAACTCAACCCTCTGCCCTCTGCTTCCACGGGGTGATTTAACCCCGCCCATGAAAATCGCATGCGTCCGTGGGATCAACTGAGGACAGTTGAAATTTCGGAAAGGGGGAGGGATTGATGGAAATCAACCTGAAACTGATATTCCTTCACTTGGAACTACGACCGATACGAAGACCGGACCTATGTGACGCTATTCGAAGTAATGAACTACTGATAGTTTATAATAATGCCCATGTTCGCGCCAGCATCTACTGTGAACTCAGTAAGGTGGCTAGTAACCGGAGCGGAATAAGCTGAGAAGTAATCCTCCATGAACGGAGTCAAGCGGCGGTAGCGATGGAAAGTCTCGAGGTCTTTAGGATCAGTTGACACCCCTGAAATCAAGACAAGAGAAAAATCAGAATTGATCCCGGAGAAAGAATAATTCCGGAAGACGCACTAAGAGTTCTGACTGCGATACGCGACACCCGCTGCCACTCTTCGTACTTGAAGTAAGAACAGACGGGACGCGATGACTTTCCAATACAACCAGTACAGGCAGCGTTCCAGCCGTTAGAATGGCAAGGAAGGTTGGCTTTGTCACAATTGGTACAGGGCGGCCCAGGCTACGAAAACTTGAGTTAGCAGCTGACAACATGACAAGGCAACGAGGCGGCCCACAAGCGTACCTTGATAGCCGATAACAACAGGGCAACCTCGTCCCGGATGGATGTGGGCGCAGACATAAAAGAACAAGAGATGGTCGTTTTCGAGATACAGGATTGACTTAAGATGAAGAGAAGTGCGAAGGATAAAAGGCCCGCCTTTATAGAAAAAGACGAGGCCGCCTGGCATAAAAATGATCTCAGAAAGAAGTGTGTATGGCTGTCCGGCTTAGCGGTGGGAAGAAAACTTAGAAAGCTTAAATTCTCATCAGGCGGCCCAGACCTTGATTGATAAATTGATGTCTGTTGCTTCTATCTCGGAAATAAGGAAGAGCTATCACAAAAAGAGACTATGGCGCAATAGCTACAAAGAAGTCATAGTGGAGGGAAGAGTGATACTAAGCACTTGTACTAGAGTGTCTAGCCGCTCACGAAGCAGCATAATCAAGTGCTGAGGACGGTCAAAGATGAGACAGTCCTGAATGAGGCTATGGAGCTCCCGGATGCTAGAAATGCAAGCAACTATGCGACGCAACTCTACGTCTCCATCTCCGAGCAGGTCGACGGCGCTCCAAGAAGCCATAAGTGCTTCAGCACGGGAGTGATAAGAGTCGAGCAAAGCCAGAGTATGGGCGGCTACCAGATCCATGCATTAGATTGAAACAGAGACAAGGGATCGATAGGACGTACGAGGATTATGGCTAGCCAACACCTCACGCTCCCGCCGAAAGAATGCCTGCCAGACAGCGAAGCTCCGATAACAGCAGTCTTGCTTGTGAAGCATGATGCAGCGAAAACACCCAAGACCCCACTGAAGCCAGACGCAAGTCCGGCCAGAGGCCAGACAATGAATACAGTCCGAGGCCGGCTAAAGTGAACAATCAGCCTGAGGAAATGGGCAACCGTTATACAGGCAGAGGCGGCCACGTACGAAGCGGGTTCTAAGCATAACAGCTACCCCGTTGCTTTCATCTGGGTCAGGGTGGAGTGCGTCGGAAATAAACACCATGGTAGTGCAAGGAGGGAGATCAAGAAAGGGGGACTCAGGCGGCCTGACTTGAAAAAGCGCAAGCCGCACGAGTTATAAGCCGGCTACAATGCCAATACGCCCAATTAGAAAAGGGGTTTCCGGGCGGGATCAAAAGATGCATAAAGTGGTTTCAGAAAGAACACGGCTACAATGATCTACCCTTGATTATCTGAATCATCGATGCTCCCTGATAACTCCCGAAGAACGTGTTGCGATGCCGGAGATACGGCGCGCATGGCGAGGATTAGAGGCGGCGTGGCGTGGGGTGCGTGGGCCGGATGCGAGAAGCCTCGTACGCCGCTCAGCATGCTCCCACATAACCAGGCGGCCTTGCAATTCGTAAACACAGCCCAGGTGGTAGAGCAGTTCAGGATCGAAAATGGTGTCGAGATACTCCATATTCCGCCGGATGAGTCCGACGGGGTAGCCGTTTTCGAGACAGTCCTCGAAAACCCAAGGGAGCAAGTCCCTGACTGAAGAATGATACCAGAGCTCTGAAAAAGCGTAGGCTAAATAGTCAGGAAAAGACTTAGCCATTATAAGACGCCAAGGTAGAAAAGAAACGTACGTTGGTCACCAGCCAAGAAATCGGTTCCGGTGGCCTCATACTCTTCAAACCACCAGGCTCGATGATTGAACATACAGTCGTGGTTATTGTCCTCTCGACACTCGACACACTTAGCGGCCCAGCGTACGAAAGTACAGGGGCGGCCTGAGTGATGACAACGAGCGCAGACAAGATCAGGCTAGGATAAGGAATTAGAGCGAATTCGAGAAGGCCATTGAGAAATGAAGTACGCGTACCACTGTATAAAAATGAGTCACTACTTCACGAGCCGCCTCTGGAAAAAGAGATGGATCGATTAAGATGGTACCGGGCGGCTGCATAAGATGGCAACAAGAGGGATCACAAGCGGAAACGACTTAGGAACCTCCTGAGCTGACCATTAAATAATGCTGACAAACATCTCGGTGATAACTATCAACCGAGGCCGGCCACCGGGATCCGTTAGACATCCATGACACGAGGCCGGCTCACGGCCTAGAAATCAAAGGCGGCCCAGCCGTGGGAAGTTGAACTTGTAGGGACGTTGAATGAGTTATGAAGGAACAATACTAGTTCCCGTCTCTCTTACAAGTTGAACAAAGGAAGGATAATTTGAAGGACTTAATTCACACTGCAGAGTGGTGCAGAAGCTTGTGTATTGTCTGCAAACAAGAAATCGTGACTATGGTGGTGGTACAACTATATGAACAAGTACTCTACTTATGACCGATGACTTGAAGCTAGAATATAGCTAAGACGGTACATGACTGTAAAGTAAAAGTCCAAGAAAAATATCTGCGATGTGTGGGTGAATGAGTAAAAGAAAACGAGCCGGATTAGACCTCGGCGGATGGGAGTCGTGCGAGGCGGCCTGTGGTCCCGTAGGGAATGACTCTGCGCCTCTTCGTAGGCGGGGGCTGCTCCTCCTCGGACTCAGAAGACTCGGACCCGTCAGTCTCATCGCCGCTTTGGCGATCCTGCTGGCCGGCCTGAGCCTCCTCCTCGGACTCGGACTCGTCCTCGTCGCCGTCCGGTTCCTCCTCGTCGTTAATGAACGACTCGTGGTCATCCGAGGCCTCGTCGGCCTCCAGATCGAGCAAGTCGAGAACCTCTTGAGATTCGTCTCCACGGAGGAATCCCTTGAAGCTGGGCGGCTCCACAAAGGGATCCCAAACGGCGAGGTGGGCGGCCTCCGTAGGGTCGAAATCGGACTTGCCGTGCTTTGCAGCGAGTTCGACGATAAGGCGCTTGGTGGGGTTGAGCCCGCTCGGTTGAGCGGACGGACCCATGTGGCCTCCCGGATAGTCCTCCCGCTAGAAAAACATTGAGATAAGGAATTTGAACTAAGAAAGGACTTACCTTGATGGGCACCCAGTGAGCATTGTACATAAGTGCGTTGTTGGCCGGGACGAAGAAAAAGCCGCGAGGCTCCGTCTGGCGGCCTACCTCCGCATCCAACTCGTCGTAGAAAGTCCCAAGCGGACTCGTAGTTGGGGATGGGGTCCTTGAGCCACTCGTCCTGGAAGAAGTACCAAACCCATTCTTGGTTGGGTTCGGAACGGGCGTCGAGCATTTGAACCATCGCAACGCGAAGAATTGCTTCGCAGTCCTGGCCGGAGCGGAAACTGGCGACGAACTCCTCGAATGTCTGGCAAGTCTGGCGAAGCCGGAGGATGTCGCGAAGATATAGGAGCATCTGCAGGTCGAACTGCGCTTGAAGTGGAAGGCGGATTTTCTCGATCTGGCGGACGTTGTCGAACGCCTGGCAGAGGGAGTCAAATCGTTTCGAGAGACCTAATGAAACAAGAAACCAGAGGTGTTAGAAAATTCTGTATAGAGGCGGCCTGACTTACCAAAAGGCGTAGCCTCGATCCATTTCAGATATTCCGGGGCGGCCTTGTCCTTGTACTGTATGGTGCGAATACAGCTGCACGACATCTTGCTATGAGAGTTGTGGCAGGTATAGCAAACCATGCCAGAAGCCACAGTGGCGCAAGGGGCGCCGGAGGAAATGCATTCGATGCAGCGAGGGCTGTCCTAGAACAAGATAAAAGAGAAATTTAGCGAGGCGGCCTGAGAGAAAACGAGGACTTACCTTCGTGCTCTTGAGACCTTTACCCCGCCGGATGTCGGAAAAAGCAATCTTGAACCCGTCCCCGTCGGGAGTTGTGATGGGTTGGGCAATGGAACTGTACCCGGCCGGCAAGATCTTGAATAAGGCTTCGCGTTGCTCCTTGCTTAGCGAATGCTTATTGTAGTGAGTGTAGATCTGGTGGGAAGCGTACAAGAGAGTTAAAATTAAAAGAATGAGAATGAATAAAGATGACTTATTGTATCGTCCAATGGATCCGCCCGCGGATCTGGGTGTTGAAGCGCGGTAATGCGCCCAGTCTTCTTCGACGAGCCGGCCCCGGCAGCGATGTCTGCAAAGAGGAAAGAAGTGTCCTCAAAGTTCCTTCGGGAGCCTCGAAGACGGGAGGCACCACCGGCACCAGCTCCTTGGCCTTTCCCTTGCCCTTGTTCTTAGTGGAACTCTTGGGCGGCTTGGCTAAAAAGATAAACGAACATAAGTAAAAACTGAAAGGATAAAAGGAATGGGACTTGCCAGCCGGCCCAGAAGCTACGGGTGAGGCGGGCTACGGAAAACGAGGCGAAAAGAATTAGAAAGGAACAAGTCGAGAGAGTTAGATGGAAAAGCTCACCACATCGGAATCGTCACGAACTTGGGCGTCCGACTTAACTGCAGACTTGCCCTTTCTGGTCTTGGGGCGGCCAGCGGGAGGGCTCTCGGGAGACGGGGACTCGTCTACCACGATGACTTCCTCCTGGCCCGGCTGGATTTTCTGAGAAAAGAAGGAAATGATTAAAAGATCAACCAACGAAAAAGAGTTGTACCTTGCGAAGGGCGGGCTTGGAAGGGTCTGCCTTAGCCGGCCTGGAAGCAACGACGGTAGAAGGAGCGCGTTTGCGCTTTTTCTCCGAGGCCGCCTGACCGGAGCCGGAAGCCTCTGTAACAGTCGGGGCGGCCACCTAGAAACATAGGAAGTCAGCTCAAGAGAGTTTGATGGAAAAGAAGGTATAGAAGCTTACTACGGGCGCTTTTTCCTCTTCTCAGAAACGGGAGGAGGCGGCGGAGGAAGTGGCTTGGGCGGGAGTTCAAAAGCACCGGGCCATTCACCCTGGAAAGGAATTGAAATCGGGCGGCCCAGCTAGAAAGAGAAGTAACGCACCCGATCCCCTTCGACATTCCAGCACGCTACGTTCCATTCGGGATGTTCGCCGCGAGGATCAATGTGGGCACAAACGTCCTTCATGCAACCGTGGAGGTAGAGGATTTGGGGCGGGAAATCGGGCTGATGTGCGAACGGCTGGAGCCATTTTGAATTTTCAACCTGTGCCAAGGAGACAAGTCAGAACTTAGGCCGGACACGAAAAAGAAAAGAGAATTTTGAAAGAAAAACTTACGAGGATCTTCATGACCTCGGGAGTAAACACTGTCCGGGCTATGGCGGGCGAAACTTCGTCCAAGCTGGCCGGATGGGCAAGGGTGAAGACGCCGGGAGCGCTGGGTAGCTGGCGGAGAAACGTGAAGTAGTCCGGAGGCGGCTTGGCAACCTCTGGCACGGGGGTCTTTTTAGACTTGCCAGTGGCTGGCTTGGGGGCTTTTCCGGACATGGTCTGTAAGACAGTACCATGGTTGGAAAAATTAAGAAGTCCAGTCAGACTGAAGGAAGAAGCACGCACTTTAGAATTTGGGAGTACGAGCGGCAATGAATGACGAGAAGACGGAGAGGCGGGCCCTTAGTTGAGTGTTCGACACTCACGAGGGAAGGCAAAAGTGGGAAAAAGATGGAAAGTTTCCGCCCCGCTCACCTTATATGAGTTCTGCGAGCGGAGTTTGAATGCAACCGCCTGCGGGATCATGCCCTGGCGGGCTGCGCAAAGCTTAAAACTCTATAATGTCGTAGCGGCCCTATATTGCAGACATTCTCCGCGGAACGAACAGAAATAAGACTTGCCTGAAAAGGAAATTTTGAATATGTGATTGTCAACCAATCCGTTTCCAATCGCCAAATTTATGCTATGAAAGGCAATAAATGCGTTGGACAATCGATTATGGGCGACCGCGGAGGTACCACGAACGAAAATCCTTTACGTACATACGTTCAGGGCATATTCAACCGTGTGAACTTCTCTGATGGAAATCTATATTGGTGGGAAACTCATGAATGGTGGGTGGCCGGGCCTCGCTGGCCGCCTCCCGCTGATGCGCTCAGAACAGGGCGGGTTAGCACCAGAAATACCCCGAAAATTCTTAGAAAATCTGAATTTATTGGACCTAAGGGAAGCTTGACGCTGACTGAGGGCAGTCAGTATTTCAGAAAGGGGGAGATGATAAGGCGTGCACAAAGCACGCATGAAAATGCTATTTTTCATTCATTTCATTGACTTACCATTCTCATAAAGTGAGGCTTAGTATCAGAATGTACATTCTCCTCGGAATGGTACATTAGACCTTTGAAGGCCGAAAGCCATCGGGACAACACGACATAGTAACTAAGAAGGGTCCTTAACGGGGTCCGACTCAGGATATTATGCATACCGTTGGGCGCCGGGAGCCAGTTGACAGCCGGCTTCTTGTGTGCTGGAGGTTAAACAAGAGGAACTACCTTGAGTGTTTGAGTTGGTTATCAGGCCGGCTCGACCCATTACGGATCCACGGAACGAAACGGGACAGAGATTAGATTACGAGTACAGCCAGCCCGGCTGGACACGTTAGAGAAACCGAGACTGATTAGAGATGATGTTATAGGGATGACTTACCAGGCGGCTAGCCTCCGGGCCCGGATAACACGGTTGAGACCCAGCCCGCCTGGCAGTTGAACCTGCTATAAAGGATAAGAGTAAGGGATTCAGGCCAGGCGGCCTCATCCCGCTACCTTCCTACAACAGAATACCAGCAAAGCACGGTCCATAGGTCCTGTGCAACTGGATAGGTACGGGGCGGCCTGATTCTTGGGCGGTTTTGAGAGCAGTCCTGAGTCAGGCGGCCTGACCAAAGGGCGCACGCCATCTTGATGAGAATGATACCAGCAGGCGGCCAGACCCGTTGCCATGCACACTATACCCACGATAGACGAATAACTCAACCACCATTGGTTGCAGGCGGCCTGCCAAGCCTGGCGGCCTCGGTGGATTCAGAGCTCCGGTTTCACATTTATCTCCGTTTGTAATCCAAAGTTGTATAAAAGCAGTAGAATTACGCTTGTAACAGTAGTAGACTTTCCCCCCCCTTAGCGGGTTACGAAGTAGACTGGAATTGATATTGATTTGACTTGATATTTTGATTTTGGGTTGCCCGTAATAAGAACTTAAGCCTCTCGTCGAGTACCCCTCCGAGTCGCCATCTTGAAGTGAATCCCAGAATCCGACTTCGTTGAGTACCCCTCCGAGTCCCACTAAGCCCTACAATCAGTCCCCTGTTGAGTACCCCTCCAGGCTAGACCTTGTTTAAGTGCCGTGTCCTTCGTTGAGTACCCCTCCGAAGAAGAAAGCTAGTCCCAATCTCCAGTTGAATTGATTAACTTAGTGCCTATCCGGCCTGAGTATTGAAGTCCCAAAAAGTGCATTTCCGTTGAAGTGGTCATCCCGCCTCAGCTATTGCCTGTGAAACAAACCCTTGATTTGAAGTACTCCATTATCTTGAAGGGCGATACGCCTGCCCTACCTCCCCGAACACAAACACGAGACATTTGGTATTGAGTTGTTGAGATTTGATTAGTGTTTTTGAGTTGTTTAGTGTTGGTTGAGTTCGCTCGCTTTCACTCGCTCTTTAGCATAGTTTTCGATTTCACGGCTGCACCCGAGTGCACCGTTTCAACGAGCATTCTCCGGAACTCGGTGGAGGTGACGAGCTTTCCCAAAATTTGTTCCAGCTGAAGATTTTTTCACATGTTCCAATCAAACTCACGAACTTTCACACACCTAAGCGAAGTAACGAAGTGACGAGGGTGAGGTATACTCCCCATCCATTCGCTCGACGGTGAGGAGGCCCGCACATGCACGGCCACCAGGGGATCTTTGGCTGACTTTCCGTGCCCACGCTGCCTTGTGCAATATGATCAATTACACAGTTTCTCGTCGACGAGGCTGGAATTCCCATTGCGTACAACTGCGACCATGCAGGAGGTGTATAACAAAGCCAGAACTGAGCGCTTCAAAGGGGACGCAGAAGATTTACTGCAACAGCACGGGCTTCATCTCACCAAGGTAATTTTTGTGGAATAATTTGCAAGCTGAAGCTAATTATCTCCCGAGAATGCTTTCTGGCCGTTGTCCGGCTCGGATACATACGAAGCCGTCTCGTACGACACTTTGCATGCTGATGATAGCGGGAAATGGGGGAAGCATCTATGGCCGCTTCTTCAGGAAGTTCTGTCAAGATCTGGGCGCAAAGGGATGATCACAGAAAAGTGAGTTGTTCATTTATTCTGAGTGAATAGCACTGAGTTATTTCTAGTATGGCCAAGGTACCTCGGTGGCCCGGCCTCAAGCATTTCGAAAACGTGACAACCAAAGACATCAATGGCGGGCAGAGTTGGCTGGATATAGAGAAGGTAGGTGATCATCCACGTACCACACTGCATTCACCGATTTGTTTACAGTGTATTTTACCGTGTGTCGTGCAGTTGCTACCAAGGAACTCCTCTTTTGTACATGCTATCTGGGCGCACCTCTTGATCCGCATGATGATGGGTTTGCATTGCATCTCCGACGACCAAATCAAATGCAAAGAAGCTTACCAGGAAGAGTATGAAAAGCACTGCGAGGTAAGCATTTATCCCTTGTCTGATCTCCTGTTGTAATTTTTTCTTTTCTTTTCAAGAAACTAACTGAGGAGTACGGTAAATCATTTGACTTTCCAAAGCAACATGCCCTCTACCATTCCACGTCGGACATACGGAACAAAGGTCCCCATTCCGTCTGTTGCACGCGTGTCAATGAGGGTTTTCATCAAGAGTCCCGAGAAATCTATGCACGTCTCAACAAACGAAACCTGGACAAACAGGAAAGTAATTTCAATGAATGCGCGACAAAGCACTGAAATATTCTACAGATGACTGAGCTCGATGCAATCCGAGAGGCTATGGCCTTCATCCGAATGACTCTTGATCAGTATGACACTGAAATTTCGCAGCGTATTGCGGATTTGGCAACGCGCACAGACGGGATGAGTCTGGACGATGTTCAACAAGTCCCAGACGCTCCCGATCAGCACTGGCGACTGGGCTCCCCGCAAAAACTGGTCAACTCCAGATCTACGATGAAAGACGTTGCCTGGATCAATGATGCAACATGCCGCAGCTTTCATGCTGATCTCCGCAAATTTATTCGGAATGCTTTTCCGGATGAGCCACTCAGAGAGGATGGAGAGGAAACAATCATGGTGCATCACATACTTTATCATTTGCTTGTTCTGTATGGCTAAATCCGCATAGCTTCGGCCATTCCGATGTATTTACATCCACTATACATCACTTGAAGACTGGACAGATCGATGCGACGTCCTGAGATGCAACACGTCCTTCCAAGTGAATCACGAGGAACGGTTCGATTGTGTGGCCATCAACATGGACAACGATCCATTTACATTCGGTCGGATTTTATTCCTGTTCCAGTGCCGCCTTCCTTCCGGTCGTTCCGAAGATATCGCGCTCGTGCGATTATTCAAAAAGTCCACATGGCGGCCAAAGACCATGTGGAAGAATTGCCGAACTTTTGAGGACGGGCGCACCATGTTCATTTTACCGCAATATTTCTTGCGTGGAGCTCACATGGTGAATTGTTTTGGATGCGGCAAGGAGAAGCATACATTCTATTTGGATGATGTAGCCGACTTCGATTGGCTTTTACGGGCTGGTAATTAATAACTCTGAAATGGGTTCAAATATACTCGTCCGAGTGTCCTGGACTCCGGCAAGCTCAGCGAAAAGCGGTTCATAGGTAGTAAAGTTACAAGTACTTATAAGTAGTTACACCCCGGCTCTAAGTTCCTTAAAAGTCCCCTATAAACACCTTATAAGCCTGTAAGGATTCGTAACCCCTTATAACCCAGATCGTCCTTTTGCGACAAAATAGATGAATTTTGTTTTGAATATTACACCAAGTTTTTCACTGAAGAAGTTGGTGAAAAACTTGAAACATTCTGGTGAATTATTCGAAATGTTTCAAGTTTTTCCCAACTTTTGGACCCAAATTTGAATAATTCTCCACAATGTTTCAACTTTTTCACCAACATAATTCTCTTACAAAAAATTCCAAAAAACAAGCCTGCAGTGTAAGGCCAAAAGAAATATGAAGTGCATCGGATTTGCAACAATGGCAACTACACAGGAGGTGATGTTCCTTTTCTACTCTTATTTTCTGTCATCCCTCAAATCAACCCAACCCTGCCACTGTTAGAGCAAAACAAATATGGTCATGCAACAGTGAAATTACAGACCCCACAGCAGGATTCTACAACTTCTGCAAGCCTGCAACTTCTGATGAAACAACCAGTCTGAGCAAATTTACATACTGACTTTCAGCCATGCCACAAAATGTCCACAGTTGCGACAATATACGTGAGGGAAAAGTCTGGTGTGGCTTGGTGCTTGCCAGTGGGATCGTGGTTCAACTCCTTTTTATAAGGGCTCCTCCAAGAACAAAGTCTTTCATCAGGTTTTGACACCTTACAAGCTGACTTGAAGCAGTTCTTTTTTATTGATCTGGCAGCGGGCACACAGGTTCAACTCAGACTCAGACTCACTTCTATGATAACTGTTTATCATAATAAGTGCTGAACCATCTAGGCCTGGACGGCTTAGATAAGTTACAGTTGGGGACATCCAGTTCTGTTAAGCGGTGTATCCAGGCGCCGCCTGGTAGGGCCATATCCTCTGAATAGTACAGTACATTTTTGCTGGTAGGTTTCATCCCAACAAGGAATCATTTGAGTACTGTATTTTTTCATTGAGATCAATAGTCACACATCACCCTCTGTCGATATCAAATTTCGGTCGATGTCACGCATCGCGCGGCCGGTTGTTGAATTTGTCCAAAGGTTTGAAAAATCATCAAAATCTGCCCTTCAGTCCCAAAAATCAGCCGAGAAAGATTCCATGTGCTTACTTGACTAACTACTCGCGAGTTCCCTCCGTTCTGGCTCTGCTGCATTTTTACGCTGCTGAAACCCCATAATTCTCGATGCAAACCGACCAACTTTTCAAAGGAATCAGTTGTGTAATAGTCCTGGAATTGTTAGGAAGATCCTCACCACAATTCTCGTGAGTTTGCGGCAGGTTGTCTATTATTCTGTCCCAGGGATCGTGTCGAATTATCGAATTGGTTCAACCATGTCACACATCACACCCGCTGTCGATGTGGATGAGAAAATACAGTGTCTGCGAGAGAAAAAACAATAGGAAATAAGTGGTTCAACAAAAAGGGTTCCACCAAAGTGTGCACAAAATTTGAAGTTGACAAGTTCAGACTTCACAAAGTCCCACCATCTGATCATGATGCTCGCAGAGACATTAAAAGAACTAACTTATTTACGCATCATTTATTGATTCTGCACAAATTTGACCAAAATCAAATACTGGAGGTAGATGCACGCCGGGTGCGACTGGGTCTCTGCATACTTTTGGCTCCTGTAGAACTCACCCGACCATTTAGAAGTGCAACGCTCGGGTGCGGTAAACTTTCAACCACACACTTGGGCTCGACTTTAAAGTGCGTGCATCAACCGTACATGCTTCTTCTCCCACCGCATCTTCCTCGAGCACCCTGTAGGACCCTCAGCATTTTTGTGCCCTGCCAAGCAGGTTGCACGCTAAACCCATTTGTCTAGGCTGGTGATGGCCGCTACGGCATTTCCCAAAGCGATTGACATGTCACGGTGACAGTCGTCAGCACCTTCCTCTTCCTTCTCCCTCTTCTCTCGTACTCACTGGAATGCGTCGACGAACCATCCAGTATCTCGTCCTCCTATCCCTCTTTGGTCTCTCCGTTCACCTTGTGCGCTTCCTTTTGTTTTCCTTTGCACCACATCCGCTAATTGTGCTACACGTTACACGCAGTACTTTAACCGTCCTGGATCCTTCTCCCTGTCCAGCGACGCAGAATGGAACTGGGCCGACCTCGACTATAATCAGTTTGACTTGGGACCGGACCGCGGGGATGTGAAGGAGAAGGGGAGTGGGAACGGGAACGGGAAGGTGAAGGCGCCGGAACAACCACCCGCGCCAGCAGCACCGTCGGCAGAGGCGACTGTACTCGGAGCGGACGTGGAGAAACGAGATGCGGTTGTAGCTGCGTTTAAGGTGCGTAGTTTTGATTTTAACTTTGTTTAAAAAGCTTATGTTGTCGATGAATTCCACTTTCGCATGGGAACAGTACGCCTGGTCCGCATACGGTGTGTTTACGCTCATTAACCCCTATTGCTGAGCTGACTGGGACCGTGACTACCGAATAGAACACGACGCAATGGGCTACGACGAGTACCACCCCATCAGTCACCGCGGCTCGAATCTCGCTGCCGGCGGCGGCATCGGGTACACCGTCGTCGACGCCCTCGACACAATGCTTCTTATGGGCACCCCGCTTGCGAGCGAATACGCGCGGGCGAAGAAATGGGTGGAGAACGAGTTGAGTTTCAAGAGGAGCGGGTACTTTAGTACGTTTGAGGTGCGTGTTCTTCATTATTCTTTCTCTGAGTCTGGTGGCCACCAGGCTCTGCGGTTCGCGCTGCAGCTCCAATTTTCGTGTCGTTATGCGTTTCCATTCAATCTATCCCACTATACTTCCGTCCATCCTACCTCCTACTACAAAGGTTTACCCCGCATTGATTTTTACGAAACTGACCGAACGCACAGACAACAATTCGCGTCCTCGGTGGCCTCCTCTCCGCGTACCACCTCACCGGCGACAAGCTGTACCTGACACATGCGACGGACCTCGGCGAGCGCATCCTCCCCGTGTTCGATACATCGTCTGGGCTGCCGGCGAGTTCGGTGAGTGAGGCGTTGAATTTTAGTTTTGTTTTTGTGGAGGCTGCGCTGTTCGTGGCTCTGTTTGCATTTTGCTTCCGGGTCTCGTCGGGAGAGAGAGAAACTAATGTTTCTTCCCGCTCTGGGAAGCGTCCCACATCGCCGCGTTCGCTTCAGTGGATTCAAACGTTATGCTAATTGACGTACATCGGCAGGTCAACCTCGCCTCGCGCACCGGCTCTGCGGGCAGCGTGAGCGTTTCTGAGGCGACGACGCTGCAGCTCGAGTTCCGCTACCTCGCGCAGCTCACGGGGAAAGAGAAATTTTGGCACAAGGCGGAGAAGGTGATGCAGCTCGTGAACAAGGCAAGGCTGCCGAATGGGTTGGCGCCGATTACGATGAAGTGCGTGTGTTTCTGGCTTTTATTCTTCTTGTTTCGCGCCGTTCTGCGGTTAATATTGCATGATGGCGACGGGGCGGTTCCTCGATCACTCGCGCTTGTGCAACCAGTGGCGAGACGAGTTCGATGAGTCGGGTCACGATAACCCGAAAAGCCTGACTAACACGAACCCAATCATAGCATGGGCGACGCGACTTTCGCTCGCTCAACGATCCGCATGGGTAGCAACGGCGACTCATACTACGAGTATCTGCTGAAGCAGTACTTGCAGACGGTGCGTGGTCCGCGTTTGTGCAGTGAAGTTGCAGTTACTTAACGAGAAGCAGAATGGGACAGAGCCGGTGTACCTTCAGGTTCGTTTCATCTCTTCTCGGTTCAGGAATTTCAGATAATGATTGACGCGGCCGTGCGCAATGCAGATGTACAACGACGCGATGGACGGCGTGCACGCGCACCTTGTGAAGACGACGCCGGCGCAGAAGCTGACATACATCGCGGAGCTGCTCCCGCGCGGGTGGGAGGATTGGATGACGTGCGTGCTGTTTTCTTTCGCTTATTTTTAGTGTTCGGAATTCCGTGCATTACACATGGCACCTCCGCGTTTTGAACCACCTCCCTTCCCTTTGCTCCCTAGGCCAATTAACTGACTTCCCTCACACAGCTCCTGGGACCCCCAGCCCAAGCAGGAGCACCTCGCGTGCTTCCTCGCCGGCTCGCTCATGCTCGGCGCAACCACTGCGGGCCTGCGGAGGGATTATTATCCTCACGCCTCGGTCCCTCCGCGCATGTACGAGATGACGCCGACGGGGAAGCGCGACTGGCTCACCGGTGTTGCGTACCTCGAGGGGTGCATGGCGACGCACAAGACGAAAACGTGCGTGCTTTTTCTTTGATTTCCACTCATAGAGCTGATGTCTGACCTGTTTTTGCATTTTCGCAGCGGCTTATCACCCGAGGGCGTGACGTTCCGCACAGAGGCGGACCCACCGGGGGAGCGCGATTGGTACATTAATGGCGCAGGGTGTGTTTATTTACTGCTTCATGACTAGATGGGACTGACTGGTCGCTGATATTTTTCCCAGACAACCTGGCTCCCCACCGTACGATGCACGGTATATGTTGCGGTGGGTGTCTATTCTTACTATCAGCCCACCATTTTCGTGATATCAGGCGATAACTGAATGATTTATTTTGCAGCCCGGAAATCTCCGAGTCCGTCTTCCTCGCGTGGCGCCTCACGGGCGACCAGCGCTACCGCGACTGGGCGTGGGACATCTTTAGCGCGATCGAGAAACACTGTCGCCTGCCCGGGGGCGGGTACGCGACCGTCATGGACGTGGACACGCTGCCGGTGCAGCACGCGGACAAGCAGGAGACGTTCTTTTTGGTACGTCTCACCTCATTTCGTCCCTCGGCGGCCTCTTTTCCCCCCAGTTTACTTCCATGGAGTAATGCGACAAAATTCTAATTTTACCCGCAGAGCGAGACACTCAAGTACCTCTTCCTGACGTTCGCGGATGCGAGCGTGCTCTCCCTCGATGGTGCGTTGTCCCTTCGGCTTCGCCTACTCTTATACGATCGGACTGGCTAACACACCTTTTGTCAGAGGTTGTGTTTAACACGGAGGTGAGTCTTTTTCCCTCCTTTTTCTCCTCGGAGTCCCTTTGATCCACCGCCGTGTCGAAACTTAACGCGTACTTAACACCTTTTTCCGTAGGCGCACCCATTCCCAATCTTCAACCCGTCGATCAAGCCGCTGTTTACAAAGTACTCCGGTTAGAGCGAAGGGTCGGACCGCCTATCTTCCAACTGGACGCACACCGGTTTCAGCGTTGCCCAGACAGAAACGTTCCGGTGAATCGCAATGTTCCCAGCTTACCCTGGCCATGGGCGCCAGACGTTGCACCGGATAGCGATTTAGAAAGTACTGATAAATGCTGTATAATAGGCGAGAGGATTCGGATGGAGGATTGGATTTGGATATGTATGATTTGCTTTACGTTGCTCTCATCCCGAAGTTCGGTCGTGGAATTCACTTTTTCCCTAACGGATATATCGATGGAGCAGGTTCGCTCCAACGCCAGGAATAACTGCTGCGGCACTAAATGCTTCACGAGAGTCTACGAGGAGAACTTTGCCATGGGTACTGGGTACGTGTTTTCTGGTCGAATTCTCATATTCTCATTCTATCCATGTCACCCCACGATTCGCATTCCCGTACTGGACGTACGCTGATCCTTGCGTTGTCCTCTACAGGTCATCGATCGTCGACGCTGACTACGCTCCCATTGTACCTGAGCGAGTGGCAAAAAAATGCAGGATGATGGGGAAAAGAGGGAGCCGACAGCAACCTGGATGCGGGAAATAAGCCCGCGACCATCAATATCAATGGGCTGTGCGTTCAGAAAGAACCTCAATAAGGTTCAGCCCTCGCTGATCCGACGGCCCGTTGGCTCCTATGCGCGGATTCAGAAATTCTCACTATGCACCTACCAGAATCGTTCCGACGGGGTGAGATCTGCAGTTGTTGACATTCTAACATAGCAGCTGCCAGGAGCTTCGAAAAGGGGCGCGACGGCGGAAATAGAAAATGGGCGAACTCGACTGCGCACGAGAAAAAAAATGAGCGAACTTCGCTGCATTGCACACGAAGGGGGTGAAAGTAGAACCAGGGAAGTTGGTTACTCCTCAATCGATTCGGTTTTGAAGCTGACATTCGGAATCCTACTGTAATCCTCCGTTACTGGATGTCAAGCAGGCTAACAGCAACGAGTGAAGGAATATTGCTGATCCTCTGGAGCCGACAAACAACGGGCCTCGTCTTAACAGACCAAATAATATTAATAACCGGCAGACTGCCCGACGGGCCAATGCACTGCCCTGCGGGCTTCACGGATTTCAACCGTTTTTACACTACTCAATACGGGAACCTTTCCGCGGATCCGACGGTAAATCGGCCATAACGTTCTCGACGCTCCATCCGCAGTAGTTGCGCAGCACGACCAGCACTTGAAATACCGTCCCGGCGATGGAATGTGGCGTATAAAACTCGAGCAGCGACTACAAGAATCGTTATCCCTCACCCTTCCAATTCAATCCAACCAATCGCCCGATTTCTCATCTTACCAGCTTGAAGCCTATTTTTTCGTCTCCTTACCCTGCATTCAAACACTTGAAATGCTTTTCAACCTTGCCATCCTTCCCCTCGTCGCCTCGCTTGCTGGGTCGACTGTTGCGGCACCCGTATGTTCTCACGACTTCTACATACGTTTTCGGCTCATCCTTTGCAAAGATCAACCAGCGTGCTCTGCCTGACAATGTTGCTGCGGCCATGTCATCGGTACAGGCAGCTGTAAGTATTATTCAGACCACTCGCCGCAAGCCAATAAATTTATTCGTACTCTCACAGATCGACTCGCATCCCTCCCTAGCTGCCGCGCTGTCCAGCCTCAAGGCGGAAGCCTCCGCCTTCACACCTGGGCCCTCCGCATCCGCGTTTTTTGCGAGCCTCAAGTCAGAGGCCGCTGCGTTTATGCCCGGCCCTTCGTTGTCTGCGGCTCTTTCGAGCCTCAAGGCACAGGCGACTGGTCTCCCCGCTCCACCAGCCGAATCAGCGGCACTTGTTGCGGATCCCTCTGCAGTCATCGCTAGCATCAAAGCCGACCCGTCTGCGGCGTTCGAGAGCATCAAGTCGGTCATCGCGACGCATACCTTCGACCCTGCCGCTATCGAGAGCATCAAGTCGGTGATTACCACACACACCGTCGACCCCGCCGTCATCGCCAGCATAGAGGCCACTACGGGAAAGATAATCGACCCCGCAGCCATCGAGAGCTTCAAATCCGTTATCGCCACGCACACTGTTGACCCCGCCGCCATCGAGAGCATCAAGTCGGTGATTGCCACGCATACTATGGATCCTGCCGCCATGGAGACCCTCGAGGGGTCGTTGGCAAGGCTCGATTGAACGTGGCCTTTTATTCACTCCAACTGTTTAACGGACGCATCGTAATTAATCGTGTGGCTTAAACAGACGGACTGGAATCGTTTCCTTGAACTTATGGCAAATCCATTGCAGCAATGTATTCGCATCATGATTCGTAGAGTATACTTACATGTAAAATGGCCATTCTCGCGATGTAGCGTTTCCGATTCTTGATCTCGGAAGTCTCAGAGACTTCCGAGATCAACCAATGCCACGTCAATCTTCATGCTCTTGCCACTCACCATGACCATCGCTTCAACAATGCGTATTTGTGGGTTTCTATTGTGTGCTCGGTCTTTACCTGCTGTGGGTGCACTATAACTCCCCAGTTTTCGATTGGGCAGCCCAAGATGATCGGGAAGCAGAGTCTGAGTGGGCTAAATTTCGTCCTTTTCTGTCTCAACATGGGCTATCTCTGTTCGGCACTACCGAGTTCCATGAGGCACATTTCAATTTTGATGAATCTGCCATGGACCCCTTCCATCTGACGGATGATGAGGACTTTCGTTTTTCGAATCAGGGACGTGATTGCTGGGGCTATGTATGCACCTACTTTCTCGATGGTAGAACATTCCTGCGGCCGCGCAAGTTGTCCCTCTACTTCTCCAGACGCATGCCACGCATTCCAAAATATGCAAACCTCGAGTGCTTGCCATTATGTTGGCTCATGAAACTTATGTTTGGTTGAAACTCTTCTATGCCCCGCGGATCACCCGACGGACCTCCCGCTGGGTTGTCCGTCGGTTGAAGTAAGTTCAAGTAACCCTGCTTTACATTCCCAGGCTGTAACGGAAAAACGGATTGTCGTGGGTAAACGGTGATTACAATCCATCGCATTGAATCCATACGAAAGAAAGCTTCGAAACACAAAGTCAAAGGCAACAGATGAGTGTCAATTACTACAGAAACAAAATCCCATGAGTGTCGTATATGCTGCGTTTATTGTGAGAACCGCCCATTTTCGCGATTGCGAAAACTAGCTCGGGGTTTGTAAAATATATCGGTAGCGATGTGGCGGAGAGATTTGCGAATATCAAAGCCACCCTCGGCATCTTACATACTTAGATGGAATGGCAAATCTTGTCAATCGACAATTTGCCTTTATCGGCCCTCTCAATATCCCGAATGCTGCTAAGGAACGTAGCTCGATGCTTGTAATCTTTCTCTCCACCAGAAATCATCGCTCCAGTGTCAAACTCGCAGTTGAGTCTCGGTTGAACCCATATACTATATTATTTCATTCAATTCGACCGTCACGCGTTACGCACCCCCTGGTCGATACCGAATATCGGTACGGGGTCACGTACGGTCTGGTCGAATGAAATTTGGTCACACCAAGGCAAAATCCTCTGCAACCCGAAAAAATCGAAATTTTGTGCTCCCGTGTTCGAAAATCGCCGGTTGGTCACGCAAAATTTGGTCCTTGATCGGATGGTCGAACTGGTAAGATGTGTCACGCATCACACCCCAGGTCGAATTGAATGAAATAATACAGTACCCCCAGCGTCATCCAGAATTTTCTAGTCCTCTTGCAATTATTCGTTGCGTCACGTCGGATTTCATTCACCTCTGGATCCCATATTGCCTGCCACCATCCCTGTCTCAGACTCTACAGAGCGTACGGCGCGCACTCTCTTATTTTTCCCAAATAGGGAATCTCGATCGACGGCTGTGCCTGCATGGCGCCTGCCGTCCTGACACGTCCTTAGTTCCTCCTCACTGAAACAGTTGCCACAACCATCTTACGCTACCCGCAGTCCACCGCAGTCCACCGCCGTCGGTAAATCATCAATATAGCTGTGTTTTACGGGCAAGCGAGGTACGCGATGGATCAGTTACAGTGCCCCATGGAGCGAGGCATGGATTTTCCCTCGCTACGTTGAGCTGGCCGTGCGTACATATATATAACGGTGGTGAGTTCGAATGATAGTCAAAAATTCACAACATCACTTCTCCTTCGCATGCCTTCCCTCCTTTGGCCCTTTATATTTATTTCTTGCGCTGCGAGTGTCCTTGCTCAAGATGAAGAATCGCAGCGTGTAATGTTTGTTCATCGACACTCACTTGCTCATTTTCCGATGCTGAGGATTTGTGACGTACAGTGGCGGATATGTGCCCAAGGTACCTTATTTTATTCCGCACCG
Source organism: Mycena crocata (assembly GCA_029281795.1). Taxonomy (NCBI): domain Eukaryota; kingdom Fungi; phylum Basidiomycota; class Agaricomycetes; order Agaricales; family Mycenaceae; genus Mycena; species Mycena crocata. The sequence continues at coordinate 122,845 of JARJCP010000187.1, forward strand.
TAATCAACATTGATATCCTTGGGCAGGAAACACTCTCATATATTGCGCTGGTTTTGTACGGAATCTCTGCAATCATCCACTGGACCTGTGGGTCGCATTGTTTTATTTTTGAAGAGATTTATTGACGGCTTACTCAAGATTATTTCACGATCACGCCCCGACGTCCGTTTATGCTTGCTCTGCCCATTGGGATGACAGGTGCTTTCCTTTGTTCGTCATCTGCGCCGAATTTCTCATGTATGTCTGTGACAGCCATGGCGATTGGCTTCGTACTGCGCGTAATTTATGCAACCCCGCCATATACGATTGGCAAGTACATCCCGATGTACTTGGTATGTGCTGCCTTGCGTAAATCAGTTCAAAGTGGAACTTATCATTCATCTTTGCTCACAGTTGATCCTCGTTTCGGTGCGTATACATTGGAATTGCGAGAACTACTCCGTTTGCTGACCTCGTCCTGCAGCCGTGCTTGTTCTTGGCAACCGACTACATGTTGCTTGCACGTTTGGCGGCGATGTTCGACGAACAAGTAGCCCAACGCTGCCTCTTGATACGGTCATCGAGGATAGTCCGTTTGTTCGTCTGGTCTGATGTCACGACGTTCCTGCTTCAAATGGCTGGCGGTGGGCTCACTGCGTCACAGAATGCGAGTAGCGCCAAACTTGGTACCGACGTGAGCTTTTTGAAAATAACAAACACTTCGAGACGATGATCCTCTTTTTGGCTAGATTGAGCTCGTTGGCCTCGTCGTCCAAGCGGTCTCCTTTCTGCTCTTTACCACCGTCCTCATCGTCTTTGGGTGGCGTGTGTAAGTCGGAGCAGTTTCCTGCACATCTCCATTTATACTGACGTACACATTTAGCCGCACGGAATTCCCTGCGCTCTGGCGCTCGCCAAACACCCGCCCGTTCAAGCTCCTCTCCCAACAGCCCATCGAGGACTGGCGGACACTGTTCTACGTGATGTGCGTAACATGCGTCGGGATTCTCATCCGATCCATCTTCCGTATCGCGGAGTTCGCTGGGGGGTACGACGGCACCATTGCCACGCATGAGGGATACTTCTATGTCTTCGATGCGCTCCCACTTTGGATTTGCATGACCCTCTTCTGCATCGTATGGCCCGTCCGAGTGCTGAACTTCCCCACCAAGGCTTTGGGCATGGAGCTGATGCCTCCCGCCACCAAGGGGTCGGTGTAAATTGTTGCATACTTTAGTGTAGAGTTTCGCTTAGGAAATGGACTTATTTAGATGTTTCCGCAAAGAGCTGCGCTCAAACGAGCCGCTGCGCACTGTCCTCTTCAACCCTCCATATTGTCCTCAGGACTCAAGTCTCAGTCTTTTGGAGAGCCGAATGTATGCGGCGACAGTGGACGGAGTTTGAATACGTCCTGCATACTACGGGCTGAACAAAAGAAAAGGTACTTGAAAAAGTCGGAGCCTGCCTTAGAAGTTGGCACCGGCGAACAAAGATACTGTATTAGTTCATTCAATTTGACCTGGGGTGTGACGCGTGACTCTTTTTACCAGTTCGACCAACCGACCACAGGCCGATTTTTGCGTAACAAAACCGACCATTTCGACCATCGAAGCGAAAAAAAATTGGCTTTTTCGCGCCGCTGAGCTGAAAAATCCCAATTTTGCACCCTGCGTCACCAATTACCATTATTCGCCATCGACCAGGGGGTGCGTCACACGTGACGGTCGAATTGAATGCAATTATACAGTATTCCGCGGTGGGCTGCGGAACCGCGTCCAGGCAAAGGAAGTCTACCGCGAATTCCACATGATTGTCTCACGCGCAACGTACCTCGTCAGTGAGTTTTCTTCCGGGGAAACCCCGAACCTTTCGATCAGTAAATTTGAACCAAAAGACGAGGAAAAGGAGCTATCCTGTGGCTGTGAGGATTATATAATCCATCCAGTCAGTGATGGCAATCGCTGGATCTCTTCGTTCTCACCACCAAAACACGTTTTCTACCTCTTCCCAGCGCGCTGCACTGTTTCTGACATCAAGCCCTTGATTTCATTCTACTCTCCGCGTGTATACACTTTGATGGATCCGAGGGATCCGATTGAGGAGCCAGAAGAGGCTGAAGAGCACACTCGTGTCGACGATCTCTGGTTTTCCAACGATACCCTTGTCATAAAGGCGGGAAAGAAGATGTTCAGAGTATCCAAATCCATCCTCGCAGCGAGGTCCACCGTTTTCCAAGACATGCTGGCGTTTCCCCAGCCGGGGGGTGCCGAAGGGGAGCTCGTCGACGGAAGTCCTGTCGTTATTTTGCACGACTCGGGGGAGGATGTGGAAGTTTTTCTTCGGGCTATTTTTGACTCCAGGTGCGCCTTATTCAACGTCAAACTCCAGTCACTAGTTCCTTAATTGAATGTGAAGCTACTTCATGCCACCACCCGAGCCCACCGATTTCGACGCGGCGATGGCCATCCTTCGTCTTTCCCAAAAGTACGACATCCCATACCTTCATCGCCGTGCTCTGCAGCATCTCTCGTGTCGAAATCCTACCGACTTGCACCACGGACCGTATATTCCCGACGACAAACCGATGCGGTCCCTCCACATTGTCACGGCAGCCACAGAAGTGGGGGCGCTGTGGCTGCTCCCCTTTGCCTATTACCTGTCGAGCACATACGACCCCGCTACCATCATCTCATCGGGCGTCTCCGACGACGTGGTGCGAAAGTGCTTAATCGGGCAGACGGATCTCGTCCGCGCTAGTATGGACGTCGGCCGGTTCAGTTCCACCTTCCCGGTGGATCAATGTACGACGCGCACGATGTGCGAACATCTACGCAAAACCATCTCGTCGGCGTTCTTCACCGTCGTTGGTAAGCAACAAGATACTCTGGCCCTGCACAAGTGGTACGGCAAGCTCTGGGAGCAGCTGCGCGACGCTATGTGTTCGCCTTGCTATGCAGAAGCATATGGAACGTATACGGAGTCTCTGGACGCCGTTTGGGATCGACTTCCAGCCATTTTTGGGCTGCCGCCATGGGAGGAATTGCGCGCCATGAAGAAGGAGGCGCTGGGCGAGGAAAACTAGGTGATGGTCTCCTGCTAATATGAGTTTTAAAATACCCGCTGATAACAACTACGATGGTGTCCATTGCTTAGATACCAAGCGGCTACCCTAGATTTTCCAGAATATCGATCGTGGCTTATGCCATCCTCTCTTCCCCGCCTTCGCCTTCCTTTGGCTCCGTCACCCGCATCCGACGAACAACGATCAAGTTCATCCCTGCACTGAATTTTGATCAGATTTTGCCAGATATTCGGTCTTGGTCGTACCGACGATGTCGTGGTCTTGCGCAAACAAATCCCTTCGCCATGTTAATGGAAAGCTCCAACGTCGATAAGAAGCTGAACCAAATCTCGATGACCTTCCTGGGAAGCCGCGTGGAGCGCAGTCCCATGGTACCCGCCAACCACATTGACGTCTGCTCCGTTGTCGAGGAGTAGCTGGACTATGGTGATGTGCCCAGCGACGGTGGCAGCCTGCAACGCTGTCCCGAGAAGCCCGCCCACATTGTTGACGTCGGCTTCATGACTAAGGAGCAGCTGCACCATATCTTCGTGTCCCACGAGACAGGCTACGTGAAGCGCGAGAAAAAAGCCCTGCTCATTGACATTGGCACCATATTCGATCAGAAGCCGCACCACTCCTTGCGCCCGGATCCGCAGGCTAGTTGCGGCACAGAAACATCGTGTTCCGGCCCCGCCTTTATCTCTGCCCCGTTTTCGATGAGCAGATCCACGACATTCATGTGCCCGCTCACCGAAGCTCCGTGTAGTGCAGTCAATCCCAGCCTTCCGAATCGCACGTGGATGTCGGCGCCATTCTCGAGAAACAGTCTGGCCACATTCTCGTGCCCCTTCGCCGAAGCGCTAGCCAGTGCAGTTGAACCGTCTCCCCCTCGGGTGTTTATGTCTGCACCGCTCTCAACGAGTGATCGAACCGCCTTCTCTTCCCCGTGGCGGGATGCATACTGCAGAGCGGTAAGACCCTGTTGATTCCAATGTTTGTCGATCCCCTTCCCAATGAGCAACGTCACAATCCTGCTGTGCCCTTTCACAGCAGCTATCCGTAGCGCATCGCTCCATCCCAGGTCCCTCGAGTCCATTGTTGCAAGGAACACACTGACCACTCCTTCGTGACCGCGCCTAGAGGCTGCCTGCAATATAGATCTTCCTTCATGCTCGAAAAAGAAGGCCCCGTTGACGAGGAGCAGTTGAACAATGTTGTAATGCCCCCTGTTAAAAGCGGCCCCACTTCCAAGGAGCAGCCGCGCTATGTTGTCGTGCCCCTGCGCTGACGCCGCATGGAGGGCAGTCCCGAAATCAACATGTTAGGTTGATTTCGGCACCGGCATCGATGAGGAGCCGAACCACCGCCTGATGCCCCCGGATGGCTGCTGCACGTAGTGCTGTCCCTACACTCCCCTGGTCGCGAGCCAACTGGAGCCTACTGCCACCCTCGCCCCGGATGGAGGCATGCATCTGGAGCAAGAAATGAACCACCTTTGCAGACCCTTGATAGGACGCTGATTGCAGTGCTGAACCGTAAATCCCTCCCGTTAAAGTTGAATCGGCTCCATGTTCAACCAATAATACAACAACTGCATCATGCCCTTGGGCGGCCGCAGCTTGCAGTGCCGTGCTATATTCTCCTCCCTTCATATTGACATCAGCGCCCTCGGCAATGAGCAGAGCAACGACTTCCTTGTTGCCAAAGTACGACGCCAGTTGTAAAGCCGGGCCATCAGACTTTCCTTTCCTAGCATCGACATCCACACCATTTGCGATGAGCAAGCGAATCATCTCCTTGTTGTTGTTCGCTGCGGCTGCTTGGAGTGCGATGCTGCTATCGTGGTTGTCTTTGTTTGAAAGAAGGTGCAAGTCAAAGAGAGTCGAGATCCAAAGTCTGCTAGTTGACGATGGAATTCCCCGGGTCCGAAAGTTATTTCGAAACACCCATATATACGTCCACCGAGAGGCAGTGGCAAGAAATTGCAGTAAGACTTCTCTGATAGTCGATTCGGGCTTTCCGCGTGCGTGAATCAGGCAATAATCCACAGCATAAGCAAGGAACGGAGAGATTGCCTCGAGGTTAAACAACATCATGGGTCGAAGGATCTGACCCGGGATGTCGAAGAATACCTTGAACGAAAGATATGTGATGCATGTGGTCGTAATGTCTGTTTGCGCTGTGGGGAAATGGAAATCCTATGTGTCATTGAAGTAGTCCTGGGCGGTATAGTGGACGAGGCGAATAACATCGTCTGATGAATCGATTATCACCAGACCAGCGCACACGGAGACAACAAAGTTCATGTCCAAGAAATTGTCTGGATCGAGTCCACATGTCCCTGGCTCAACCGCCAGGGCTTCCCGAAGTTCTGAAATGTGTAGTAGTCTCTTCGCATTCGACACCCAGGCTAAAGTGGTATGGGCAATGTTTCGATTGTCCTCGGCCTGTTCATTGATGCGCTGCATGACCTCTTTGTAGGTCTGGTGAAGATCGGTAGGCATATGTTTCAAGGCCTCAAAAACGGCTTTAACTGCAGGCTTTGTTGACACTGAAGTGATATGAAGCTTTGCTAGGAGAAACCTGAAGAAGTTTAGTTGCAATACATTTTCCAGTATCTCGATACATACATCTACGCTCAATGCTCAAAGTTTCAATTGTCTGTCGCAATTCCGGACGAGCTTTAACATGCTTGAAAAGTTGAGGAGACTTGTCGATCTGTCCATTCACATATTTCCGTATATCGTCAGCGGTTGCTTGTATTTCCAGTGTCTGGGAGTCATCAAACATATTGGAAACGTCAACATGAGGGCGGGAAGTCAGCAAGATATTGATGTTTGGGCCCAGATCCGAGAGTTTTCCGAGCAAACTTTTTCGTTGTACCTCGGGATATTCGTCCAAAGCATCGACGATAAGGAAGATCTTGGAATACTCCCCAACTGTGGAGTGAAGAACGCGATGGATATCATCCACCGATGGTCTAGTTCCCGGTTCGCGGTGCTCCTCGTATAGTTCATGTATTTTCTCTGTCATGGGCTGCCTGAACACAAGTTGGCGCCATAGACTGGCCAGAAGATTCCCAACCGACTGGATGACTGTCTCCTTGTGGTTTAGATACAAGACGGCGACCCCGCTGTTACCAGGCAAGGTCAGAGTCTTTCGCAGATGGTGCACGACTATCGAACTGGTTGTGACCTATTATCAACAGGGAAAAAATCGGTTCAGCAGATTACGCACGCTAACACAGTCTTTCCCGCACCCGCTGCACAACGATTAGTTAGTATGAAGTACCTAATTACTGTGATTCACGCACGTATGCCGTGACAGTGCAATGTTTTTCCGACACCGAGGACCCAGGCCTTAAATGGATCACTTGCTAAGAACCATTCTCCAGTCCTCGGCTGGTGTACATTGAATATATCTTGCTGACGTGTGAAGAAATTGATCGGTGACCACCACTGTATCACTTTATCGCGTTGTTCATCTGGAAGGAGGTCAGCGAGTGGAGGGGAAAAGGGCCGCCGACTCGATATACCATCGCGAAGCGTTTCAAGTTTCTGGGCAGTTCCTCGAAGTGATTCCAGCAGAACTGTTTCGGGGCGTTTAAGCATGCGTCCCGCTCGGAAGAACTAACACAGACGCAACTCCGATCTCGTTGTTGTTGTTCTAGGACACCATTCAGGGCGGATATCGTGCCTGGAGGAATCCATGGGATATCTGTTTCTCTGTTGAATGAAAGCATACCATCACTAGCTATCTCCACCGACTGGACGATGGCTGGAAATATAAAAGAGGATGAGAGGGATTTTACATGAACAATAATTCAATAAATATGCGATCACTAACCCAAGTTGGCTTGTTTCTGTTGGAGGGCAGTAGTCTCATGCGATACGACAACAGCTGAAATAAGATAGATCAGATATCGGCAAACTGGCCGGTATGGTTACATACCGCTGTGATTTTTCCTCTGCGCCTCCCTGCGATATCAAAATCAGCCGATGGCCATCGAGTCAAGTCAAGACACTCACCAGAGTCCAATCACCAACGGGACCGCGTCAGTATAATTCACTTCCTTCCTTCCTTCCAACCACATACCAAACAAGGTTTTAAAGCGCTCAATGGCATCCAGTCCCTTCTTCACCTCCTTTTCTCCCCATAGTGGCCATACCAGTCGATCCAAAACCTTCGCGACACGATGTTTCGGACCCAGTTTCTTGTGCATTTCTGACATGATCACCACCAAGCGTATAAGCGGTGTCTCAAACTGCTGCACACCGTTCTCAACTCCCAAGGATGTATCCGTCCTCAGCCGCGTCGTGAGTTCCCAGAGTAAGGGTGGGATGCTGTCCACCTCCGCAAGAAAGTCTCGCTGATCCTTTGGGGCATCCTTGAAGCCCGAAACATAGTCCCTCGCCTTCACGATCGCGTCGATGAACTGGAGAATGCTGCCAACGAGGCCGACGAGACTGATTGGATCGGCCATACAAGCAAGAGGTCAGCGTGGATAGAGAGAGAGTATGAGGGTGTCAAGTGCCTGTCGTACACAGCCTGAGCCAGCCCATGATGACCGCTGGCGGCTGAGCTGTGAGCCGATTTCCGAATTTGGAAACGTCGAACCACAGCTTCGTCCAGGCTCCTTGGATAAATAATGTAGCCCGCCCGTCGGCGGCAAAGCCCGCTATATCACATATACCCAACAGACCATCTCTATACCGCACTCTGTCCTGCTAAATTCTACATACGATCGACGTGCCACGACGATATTCAACAAGTCGAGGTAGGAGGTAGATCCTGTTTAAGTGTCTGTCTAGGAGAGACTAGCGAGTACTAGGGAGAAGATAGAGACAGGGGCAATCTTTTTGTTTGGACACAGCTCAGTCCCTAGTCAAACGGGATTCAGTGTTATGCATGCAGGAATGTATAATTGAATGGAGAGATTGTGTTGAGCCGGGAGCGACTGAGTAGTTTGTGGATGGGTATAACTGGGTTCAATTTCATACCCTCAGTTTCACAGCCTCTTAATTCTTGTGATGAAGCAGAAAACCCTGCGACGAGTACCCAGCCTCAAAAATGTTAGAAAGAGAAAAAAGAGTCCAGTGGTGGTGGAATGGCTCGGCCCCGAGTCGACCATGATTCAGTGTCTACAGGTTATATGTCCCGGTAATCTCTCCTACTGAAAGCGGATGCGGACCGCAAGCCGCCATCCATTTCTCTTCCATACAGGATGTTGAATTGGAGAGCGATATATTGAGATTGGAAGCGGATCCGATTGATCCCGAAGATGTGCAAAGCTGTTTTCCCATATTAGATCGGGCGGCTTGATTTCTAGCTATGGAGAAAAAACCGCGAGTGCCAAGCCTAAAATCGGGAGAAGAGGAAAAAGCGTCCAAAATTGGTGGAATGGCTCAGCCCCTAGTCAAATGGAATTCAGTGTCTGCATATATGCTGGGGATCTTTTCCATGTCAGACGTGGAGTTGGAGGTAGATGTTTTCAAGTTGTTGATGCCGGAGCGAGTGAGTTGTGATAAGGCTCCCGAAACCGTTTTCATGTGAAACCGTTTGTCAGCCCCTGACGTTAATGGTTTGAATGGTTAGATTTCGGCGCAAGGAAGGGTTGAGCAAAATTGAGCAATGAACCTCAATTTGAACTTTAGTCAGTGTAGTATTTGAGCCTTGCTTTGCATTCGCGTGGTTTCACAAGCCCGATATCGAGAATGCGGAACGAGAGCTAGCTTCGGATCGCGCTCACGAGGCGGAGGTAATTTTTGAACATGCATCCAACTCATACAAAAAACTCCACGACGCCAAAAATTAAATTTCCACTCCCGAACCCATCAAAAAACATGTTTCACGGTCAGGTACATTCAGCTCAGTTGTAGATGGTGTTTCCATGATCGGCGTCGCCACTCCAGCACCCACAACCACTGTCATGAGTGAGCGGACGGTGTTTGACACCTACACTGGTGGCGCTACCGGTTCTCCGCTGGTCTGCCAGTGGAGGTAAGTTGAACATCACAATTAAAATTTCAAGCTACAGCCGTTTTCAAAACTTTGGACGGTTTTTGATCGACCGTTGCTCCTTCGTTTGTGCTTACCTCTGTTTGGCCTTGAGTCGCTTCTTGCTCCAACCGCGCTCCAGTGGCTCCACACATTCTCGTTATGGCTCCTGGCCGCTCCACAGCTCTAGGGCGATATCCTGCCACTCTCTTCCACCACTCATGGGCACTAACAAGAACATTCCCAACGATACCAAGAAGCAGGTCGTTAATCTGTACTATAACCGTGGCCGGAATCAACCCGAGATTGCACGCGACCTTCTGATAAGTCTCACATCAGTTGAAAGGATTCTGCGGCGCTACCGACAGGACTCGCAGGGATTACATCCACCGCCTACGCTCCGAGTCAAAGGCCGCCCGAGGATTTTGACAACAGCCGATGTTGATGTAAGTAACACTCTGTGGTTCATGGAGTTGTGTACTGATGTAGACTCGAGTTTATCGTTGGTTTAGTCGAACGGACACCCGATCTGTATCTGTATGAGATGCAGCAGGAGCTGCTGGAGGTATGTGATGTCGAAGCCTCTCTTCTTGCCATCTGGAGAGCGTTGAGACGTCGGGGATATACGAGGAAACGGGTGAGTAGGTTGACCAAACTGTTTGATTTCTTTTAAATCGTTTTAGGTGTCTCGAGTGGCTGCTCAGCGGGACGAAGAGCGGCGCGCAAACTACCAGATCTACATGGCCACTACCTACCGCACAGATCAGCTCGTTTTCGTCGACGAGGCTGCCTGCAATCGTGCTACAACAAAGCGGGGTTGGGCATGGGCACCACAAGGAGAGAAGGCACGGAGGCATGATGTATACATACGTGGGATCAAGTGCGTCGCTACTTTCAGTCTATGGTCTATCTTATACAGTTTATTAGGTATTCAGTCCTTCCGGCCCTCTCCTTGAGTGGGGTCTTACATTTAGACGTTCTCGCGGGCTCATATAAAGCCCATAATTTCAACGATTTTGTTGATGGCTTGCTCGACAACATGAACCCATTTCCGGGACCGAACTCTGTGCTTGTGATGGATAATGCGAGCATCCATAAATCCCCAGCACTACGGCCGATGGTTGAGCAACGGTACGTCCCCATCTCCCGCATGGTGTTCGCATTGACATTGTGTATGTAAGAGGAATGCGACTTGAATACCTGCCGCCTTACTCGAGTTTCCGACTTTCCGCCTCAGATCCGAAATCCGATTTGGGAATTTGATGGAGGCTGTGTTCCCGGCACTTTTCGGCAGTTGAACGTCGGCACAGCGGCACGACGGTGAAGTATGACTATGTAAAGTCGGAGGAAGTTGGAGAAAACACTGAGATGGTGAGCAGGCTTCGGAAGTAGTATATGAAATAGCCTATGTATTAACACCGACATAGATTACAATTTAGGAGGGACTGTAAGTACACGGCGTCCACAAGGCGTCCATAGTGTTAACACGTCCGCCGTGAATATATTACGCACCGTCATTTCTCGTCGTTGGAGATCTTTTCCAGAGCGACGCAAGGTGCCGCCCCTCTACAGTTGGCGGTGCTTTCGTACGCGCACCGAGACACAATGCGCGCAGATGCGGAATCGTGTGCGTGAGCTTGAAAATGCCGATTCGTAAGCGGCATATATTCCGACGGTGTCCTGCTCAGAAAGAAGCAGTGTGCAACGCATGATGTCTATCCCCGTGGACAAAAGCGGCCGTCTATCGTCGCATTTGCGCGTCTTGAGAACGACACTTGGTGGTCAAACCAACACGCCGTACGGGGGACGAGAATGTGTAGGACAAATGTCGCGGCAGGCGGTATTTGGCGGAATACAAGACGCAGCGGCACACAGAGTAAGCGACATGGAGTCGCGATGGCGGGTCCGCGTGCGGCTACGAGAACAACGTCAGGCTGTTATCTGTGCCGTGTCCTCGCCTTGAAAAAGAGAGCACCATTACGTGAAGCGAGCGAGGATTGATCATGGCGTCGGGTGCGTTGATGTGCATGCAAGTGTCGATGAGGCAAGCCTCAGTGTTGAGTGGATGCGGTGTCGGTTCTGGAGACAAAGAAAGAAAATGTCAGCAGTCATCGGTCACGGAGACACGCACAAGCGCCTTCGTCTCCGCTCGCGACAGCAATCACCAGAAATTGTTGTCGCCGGGAACGGGTCCGTAGGATTCACACGGCATGTTACGGAGCGGGACGTCATGGTGGCAAGGAGGCGGCGGGCGAGTACCAAGCGACATGGTGGCAAAAGGAATGGCGGCTGACAGCGACGAGTGCCGTGCGGAGCTTGAAACTGTGCCGACACAGCCACCCATCAAACTACTATATCGAGTTTCAGATCTGAGGCGGAATGTCAAGACTGCCTTACTCGCCAGACTTCGATCCGATCGAGGAAGGCTTCTCCGCAATGAAGGCGTGGATTCGGGCGCACAGAGACTACACGGGCGGAGTATTGGCTGGTGAGCCCCATGCGGACTCGCCATACGCCATGATTTGGCGAGCTGTGTTTGATTCGATGACTGCAGAGAAGGCACACGGGTGGTTTATGCATTCAGGATACATTTGATTGATTTGTGCGTACAATAATTCTACCCGAACTCCAATATAAAAGTACATATTTTACTTAACTATCATACAAACTGCTTCACTCGCACGTTGTGCGGATATACGTAGTTTATTGTCGAGTTGTTTGCTCAAGCGGGACCCTTCCCCTTCTCAGCCCTGCCCATCGCAGAAATCGACTCCTCGATGAAGAGTTCAGCCAATTCCAACGGCATGCCCAGTTGATGCACGTAAAATGCCGAGTCCACATTCGGCACCTGGTTGACATGCTTGATTCCGAACTCCCACTGCAATGCATCGTCAAAAACCATAGCGGGGAATGTAAGTATCGCAGAATCTTCGAATATAGTGGACTCGTCAATGATTTTGAGAATATCTGTGACGGGTGGATAACGGATGCCTTCAGAGTTGCCGTCGTTGTCGAAAATCCGTGACTGAGGCGCAGTGTGGAAAAGCGACGGTGCGGCATCAATGTTGTCGGCGTTGGCGCTCGCCGCCGTGATCGTTCCCAAGGGGCTTCGACGCGGAGGTGTGGTGATGCTGCCGCCGCTTGTACTGCCGGTGTTAACTGTGACATGGATAGTAGGAGCGCACGATGTACTGGCGGACTCGGACCGGGCGGACTCGGACTTTGTGGTACGGGTTCTTTTGCGCTCGGGCAAAAAGAAATCTTGGAATACGATATTTTCCGGAGGCCGTTTGATGGTCGCGTGGTTGACCGACTGGAAGATGTAAGTTCAGCCGACTAGAAAATGATAAACTCACAATTTCCTTTGCCCAGAGCGAGGCTTCGTGCGTTCCAACATGACGGTGATGTCCATCCACTGGCGAAACGTAACAAAGTTGATCTTTATGTTTCGCGCACGAGAGATGGGCTTTCAACTCGCGAAATTCCTTCGTGTATTCGAAGGTCTTCTTGCCGTCGGGCAAATCGCTGGAGGCGGCAGTCGACTTGCGCTTCCTGCTGGTCGGCCCAGCCGGCGCCGCCTCCTCGGGGAGATTCTGGAAATAAAACAAATTGTCAGAACATGTACTTGCAGCAATTTTCGATAACACACCAGATTCTTGATCCTGCAAGCCACCTGTCGTGTCCTCGCCCGCTCCGTCTGCCTGATGCCACTTTCAAGGCAGGCTTTCCAATCGGCTGCATTCGAGAGGCCATGAATAGGTGTAGTGGAACTTTCCTTGTCCCACTTGTATCCCAAACTTGCCGTTGCAGGGTCGAGACCCATTATGCCGCATATCTCGACGTAGCCGGTGGCAAACGGGACGTGGAGGCCATAGTTCTTGGTCCGGGTGACCAGTGTCGCTGCAACGACGTTGCTGTTGATCGGGATCTCGAAGGCGAGTGTGGTTCCTACATCAAAAGTGACTTACATCCAAATCAACGCAGAAAATGAACGTACCGGTGACAGCGACTGGCGCAGCGGCGGGGGCAGCGGCGGGGGCAGCCTCAGGAGTATAGGGAGGAGGAGGAAGGTCGCCAGTGGGTTCATTCCCAGGACTCGCAGCCAGAACGGTCCATCCGTCCTGTTGCCGGGTGTGCTCCCGGTAGTGCGATCTAGTTTGGTTGTTCATCTAGAGGTTGTTTATTGCGGTGAGGATTTACGGGGGAGAGCTACTGGGCTACATGTATGAACACATAAATAGCCTGGCGACTGGAGTGGAGTCACACCACCGTGTTCAGGGTCATGACGAAAACATGTGGAGCAAAGGTGGAGAGAGTTGGAGTAAGAACTTGAAGCGACTCAAGGCCAAACAGAGGTAAGCACAAACGAAGGAGCAACGGTCGATCAAAAACCGTCCAAAGTTTTGAAAACGGCTGTAAGTTACGTGGAACGAAGTTGGCATTCGGAAGTTGTAGGTAGCACATTTCAAGCTAAGTTCAATGGCAGGAGCATGAACCTGAATACCCGATGCGTCGCGGAGATGGCATGCAACTTCTTGGCCATACCTCGTACCAGTGTCTCCGCCGAGCGCTTATTCTCAAAGTCTCGCCATCTGTGCCATGAGTCTTGTGGATCGCTGCAGGCAAAATCATGGAAGCGATGCTAACCAAGATGTGGATTGAGGAATGATGACTAAAAGTAGCTTTCTTGGACTATGTAGAGGGCAATAGCATCTGCTGTATTGGTTGTTCTTGACCTCATGTATAAGCTGCTGTGGTTTGATTTAAAGATGGGCTAATGGGTTCTATTTCATACACTCAATTTCCTGTTCTCGATTTACAGCCTCTGATTTCTGGATATGGAGAAAAAAGTCTGCCATGACCAAGCCTCAAAACAGGGAGGAAAAAAAAACAGCTCGATCCTTGGATGCAGCTCCCCCGTCGAACGGTCCCCGAGTCGAACGGGGTTCAGTGTGCAGTAGCTCAACTGCTGACAAATTATTCATTACAGATGTGTGCCACACCCTACCGAGCTCTGTATTAGGGATGAGAGTTCTATTTGAGGAAAATTCAAGAGTTGAAGCGGAGACACAGCGGAGAAGGAAGAAGCAGATTATCAGTGTCGGGGAGAGAGCAGCAAAGAGGGCAAGACTAGGGCCAGAGAAACAGCCAGAGCAAGTGGTAGAGGGAACGGGCCTTCCCTCAGATACGGAGACATTGAGTCTTGCATTGAGTGCAATGAAGAGAGAGTGAGAGGCAGAGGCGACGGCCATCACAGGATCAGTAATCTATCAATTTTTACCCCGTGTTTCAGGCGAAAAGTCGCACCATATGGAGGAATCAAAATTTCCTAATTGAGTACTTCCTACCACCTAAAATGATCCCTACAAAACCCACTAAGTATAGCGGGCATATTCAGCTCGCCTTTCCTTACCCCTGCAAGGAAGAAGCCGTGAAAAGTTTCGCATTTTTTGGAATTCTGGCTGCCGGCAGGCCAACACGGTCGCGTTAGAGACTCGGAGCGATGCGCATGGCAGCAGACAGCAACATTAATGGAGACCGGCATGAAATTATTTAGTCAAAGGGGCAGAGACAGAGTAAGCAGAGAAACAGTACCCTCCCGCTCCGCGACCTCAAACGCCGGGAGGACACCGTCGCGTTCCCACGCGCCGCGCAATGCCCGCACCGCCTCCTCCCCCGCCATTACCTCCAGCAGCATCAAATACTCCGGCGGCAGCGTCGCCTCCCTCACCACTGTGTCGACGAACCACCTGAAGCGCGTCAGCGTGTCGGCGGTGCTTTCGCCCGTATTTCCGGGATACCACAGGTTGCGGTAGCGCATCCACTTCGTCCCGCTGGGGAGCACACAGACCGTCAGGGTGGGGCAGACGGCGCCCCAGCGGCGCACGATGATGAATTCCCAGTCTAGGTCCTCCGCGTCGACGGGTGGGGACCCGAGCCCCTGTGTGATGCGGAGGGACTTGAGGCTGGGGAAGCGGGGGAGTGTGGTGTCCAGGTGGAGGAAGAAGGCCTGCGCAAGAGCGTCAGCTGCCGAGTGAATTTGAAGAGAAGACAGGTGGGTACATGCCTCCATATCGGCCGGCTCAAAATCGCTGGCGACGTTCCGCACGCTGAGGGCCCATAGATCCGGGAGGTGCTCCACAAGCGCGGTGAGCAGGGTGATATCCCACCCGAGGAGTATGTTCTCGACCTCAGTAAGCGGCTTAGCGGAAGCTGCGGCGGCGTCGAGAACCTGTGGAAAGTGGGCGTGCATCCGCGGGTCCCAGAAGATGAGAGCGCTGGTAACTGCGGAACCGGGGATGGCTGCCGCTGCGACGCTGTCTGGCCCGTTGAAGATTCGTAGCTTAGGCATGGTTATTGGGGAAAACGAGGCGGGGAACGTGATGGACGCCTCTGGGACTGGATCGATCGATATTGCGATGAGTGCCGGGTGGAGCTGGAGGAAGCGGACGAGGTCGATTGAGAATGGAATCGCGCACTCGCGGAGGTGCGGGAAGTGGAGGTGGGATATAGTCGCGAAGATCTTTGCAGAATGCGAGACGTCGATGAATTCAACACGGGTGAGATTACGCAGAGCAGCGGCGAGCACCCGACAGAACGCCCGGAGCATCCACTCAGGCTCGGGCCGAAATCTACTGCACTCCACATTCAGCATGAAAGTAGGGATATGAAATATGAACATAAATGACTACGCGGCGAACACAGTGAGCCGCCTCCAAGTTTAAAATTAAAGTTTTAAAACAGCCGATTGCGCGAACGTGGTTGAGGAGAATTATTGTGCGGTACAGCCAGCGCATACAGACCGCGTGAACCGTTCGATTGGTCCGAGAGAGGACAAGGCAGTCGTCATAAGCAGTGACTTGTGTTATTCGGTCAATGAGTTCGATAGGAAGCATCGCGAGGCCTAGTTGCATTTTCGACATGAGTGTTCTGGACAAGGTGAGTAAAGCCAAAGTTGACCAAATTGATTGGCATTGCCACAGGCGACTCGTGTGTCGCCGCGCTCCTTCTTTTATCGATGGAACACAGATGATTTTGGTGGACATGGAAGCGGGTCCAAAATCGTCGGTACAGCCCCAATGCCGAATATGTGTGGAAATTTTAATGATGCAAATACGGGACAAAAGACCACGGCGCACGAAGGGTCAGGTTCGGTGGATGACGGCTAATGGAGGGCAAAAGAAAAGTGAAGGCAGGGAAGAAAATAGGAGGGCACAGTCCACGATATGACGAGAGCAAGCCAGGATCGATATTCTGGAGGGTGCGTTTGCTTACGAAAAGTGTTTTGGAATCAGTGAGGGCTTGCATAGTGATGAGAGGAATACGCCACAGGGCGGTGAGATGCGGTTTCGGTTAGTACACAAATATAGAGGTGACACAAGAATCGAAACAGTTAGAACACTGTAATTGTCGCGGGGGAAAAGAAATTAGTGCCGATCCATGTCCTGTGATGGACTGAACGTACCGGGATCATCAGAAAAAAGCAACATGCAAGGAGCAGCATCTGGAAACGGGTTTCTGTGTAGTAGAGCCGGCCCGACGTGGGAGAGGTGGCGGTGTCTCGGTAGAGCCCGTTAGAGACGTCACCTCTCCGTAGAGACGCTTAGAGACGCACCATCTACCGTAGATTTCTTTCTCTCAGTAATCTTCTGGTCTCTACCTCGGTCGCCAGAGACGACTCGGACTTCCCTTAACGCCCTTGAACTTTTCTCCGAGTTCTTCTGAATCACAGTCCAGACTGTATCCGGGCCCTAGTCATGTGCTTGCCGTTGGGCAGTGTTGGAACTTAAGGGGTTATTAAGGGTTGATTTTCTTGTTAAGACCTTAGGTCTTAGAATGCCCTTAATATTAAGGCCTTGTTAAGATCTTAAGTTAAGAGACAGCCAAAAAAAGATGTTTTCTTCTGGTCGCTCCGGGTTGCTCGCTACTTCCAAAAAAAAATCATCCAAACCATGCCCAAACCCTCAAGTTTTGTTGCAGAGTCCAATTCTATAACTTTCAACAAAACAGCTACCAACTGAAACCATTTTACCACATCCCAGTCAGAAAAAATGCAGCATCAGGTTGAAAAGCTGCCCAGTCATCTAAGTATGTTGGGAAGGCAGCAGACAGAATCAAGATCTTTCTACTTTTTGAAGTCCCAAGTTGGTCCAACACATAGAGAACATGGAGGAAATAATGCCATCATTAAGGTGTAATTAAGCCTTAAGTGCCGCCAGGATCCATGTTAAGGGCTAATATTAAGGGCATCTTAACCCTTAACTTAACTTAAGGGCTAACCCTTAGTTCCAACACTGCCGTTGGGAGTATAAAGGGCCAGCATGTTTCGTGCAATTGACATTTCCCCCTTGACCCCAACACTCTCCTTGCCCTCACCTTGTCACCCCCAATGGCCCCCTGCAACCCCCGTGCAGTGATCACTTCTGTGAGTGTTGATTGGCTCTCTTCTAGGCTGTCATGTGTGAACGCTCCGTCCAAGGCTCCTCTGGCTGCTGCAATACTTTTTACAATTTCCACTGAGTGGTCCTAAACGCGTGGAAGCGTAGACGTTGATAAGCCGTGTAAATCTGCACGCATGGAATTTTGCAATTTTGCTTTGTTTCATTGGCGTCCACGCACTCTCAGAGAAGCTATCATGAGCTCCGAATGAGTAGCTTCTAGTTGCATAGCATGGGTCAAGTCCAGGACTCATTATGGCGGTACCTCCACACTTGGGGCTAATATAATGCTTATCGGGATAAGACTTAAAAATCATAACAGTACCCGAAATCTCATACGGATGAGCTGTTTGCTAGACTAGGATCAAGGAGATATAAAATACGCATGCAGGCGTACCGAGGATGGTCTAAATCCACCACTTTGACTTTTGTGGGCCTAAATGCCAACTGGAGACGCGACGCGACAGATCATGTGACCGTGCTGGTCTAGAACAGGCAATGACGGACTTGTCGGATATTCCGGATCCGAGACTCCATAAGGCAATTATGCCGAGTCACTCTTCCGCGAGGGACCCGATCACTCGGATAACCTCGTGACATATCAGAAATATCAACCTTAGTTTGGTATGCCCTCTTTAGGTTCATTCGAAAGCCAGCAACAACACGATTCGAATAAGTGGCTTATCCCGATAAGGGTACTTGACCGTGTACCAGGCGAAGAAGATTCGAGCTCGTTCAGAGATCAAGACTCCGAGCATCTCCACATGCGAGATTGATATTTGTGGAAGGAAATGAGTCAATGGCCCATGCCTCAGCCAATAGGACGCTTGATACAGATCTGCTTATTCATTGCTTAGTTTTGGTAGACCAATTGCGTTCATGTAAGCAGTATTGTAGGTGTATATAAGGACCAGAGTAGAGTAGTTTTAAGCGAGTTAGCTGCGCCCTGATCCGGCCAGTATCTCATTTTGCCATTGGTTGTAGGGGAGGCAGCTTTAAAGTTAGGAAGTGCTTGTCCCTCACCCTCTTGTGGAATAAACTTGATTGGATTGACTTGACTGTGTGAATTGGATTTTCGGTTAATAAGAAGACGAAGTAACAGTAGTCTCGAGAGCACCTCAAACTCTCAGTTACGGGATTCATAAGACGAATTAACAGTAGTCTTCAGAGGCACCTCAAACCTCGACCTATAAACCTATAAAACCCACTTTTGCCGGTCACTAGATCGTTATATTATACAAACCCGTCCCTTACCGCAATAACATTGTGTTTACTCGGCCTACAAGCCAAGTTTTCGATTAAACTCGTTATCGGGATAAGACCAAAAAGACCGAATCAGACATTTTGAGGGATCTATTCTCTGTTCTGGGATCTAATACTTGATCCGCACCCCCGAACACCCCGGTTCTCTCACATTAAGAGGAGTAGTTGTTGGTTGGTTAGTGGTTTAGTTGGTGTTTTGTGTGTTGGTTTTCCAGCAGCTTGCATTAGCTTTT
This sequence comes from Mycena crocata, assembly GCA_029281795.1. NCBI lineage: Eukaryota > Fungi > Basidiomycota > Agaricomycetes > Agaricales > Mycenaceae > Mycena > Mycena crocata. The sequence continues at coordinate 141,819 of JARJCP010000187.1, forward strand.
CCGTTAGATCATTCACGCGTACCCGAGAGTCACCGTTTCATCTGGAGCCCACCGCGAGGGGTACAGATCAGAGTTTCAATTTTTGAACTCTAAATTGTCTGAATCTGTTGGAATTTGTCAAGTCCATTGTTTGTTGAAAGCTTTGTGTCGAGGTAGTCAATACCAAAACCTTTGCGAAGACTCTTATCCCGTAACAAGGATTTGAGTGTTCATCACCGTTGACCTACCCTGGAAAACGTTGAAGGACAGCCCACCCTTCAAGATCTCGACCCAGAGACCTTATCCGGAGAAGGAACTAGTTCCATTTCCACTTCGTCTCGAGCTAAACCTCGGACAACCTCTACGTCCCGTAACGCAGGATTCTCATCCGGCTTACCTCCCGTGACTAGACCTAAAAAATCAGCGACACCAGCTGAACGTGGTAGAGCAGAAGCCGCCGCACAAACCGCGAACAGACAGTCTGCACATAAAGAACTTCTGACCGCGTTATCTACTCGACGAGTAGTATTAGAAGAAGCAGATCATCAGCTTTCTTCACCCTTGACCGAACCTTCAGTCCCAACCAGCCCAATCGCTGCACCTGTTGATTTAGTCGCTTATCGGGATAACAATTTAAATATCCAAACCGCCGCTACTAGTACACCTACAATGTCTACTACTGCTGCACCAAACACTGCTGCTGGGGGAAGCACTTCGCGAACTTTGCCTCGTCCTTGGGACTCGAGAGCAAGTCCCCA